>JBBPFP010000019.1:5953588-5966585 GCA_037974795.1 Kaempferia galanga
CACCTTATTCTGATCAATTATTTTTCAATCAGAATTTTACTCGAAGCTGGTGCAACACTGCTCGAGTCGACTTAAATTTTTTTCCTCCCACACTTCTAATCCCAAGGCAAAAGTCTTTGAAATATTTTTGTATTTAAAATTTCAGGTTATATGGCCCAAAAAGGATACAACACTGCTCGTCCTCCACTGTTTGACAGGAATGATTTTCCTTACTGGAAGAAGAGGATGGAGGTCTATCTAAAGATCGACATCGATCAGTGGTTTTCCATTCGGCAAGAATACAAGCTTCCTATGAACGAAGTGACCAGAATACCCCTGGAACCTGAGAGATGGATGCCCGAGCAAAAGAGGAAAGCCCAAACCGACAATAAAGCCCTAAATACATTGCAATGTGGGCTAACAAAGGAAGAACTCAATCGGGTCGGGCCTTTCGATAGCGCCAAGGAGCTATGAGACAAACTGGTTGAGTTGAACGAAGAAACTTATGACACAAAGGTAACAATTCTAAACCTTCAAACAAATTCATTTTCTAAAATTAAAATGCAGGGAATGCGGGATGACTACTCCGATGATTCGAAAACTGAAAACCCGGAGCTAGCAAGTCACCTCGCGCTAATGGCTACCGGAGAATAATTGGAATAAGAAAGCGACACGGAGCACGAATCAACATCTAGTTCAGACGAACCGAACCAGGTACAATTTAATTTGAATGCAAAGTTTTTTAAAATTATTGCATGTTTAAATAGAAAGTTAATTAAGACTGAGGAACACACTAAACTACTCCTTAACAAAAATAGCATCCTCAAGGAGCAGCTGAACCCAAACTCTTCAACTGGTCAAGCTCAAGTCAGAGATTCAACTCAAGTTGGAAAACTTGAGGAAGAAAACTCTTATTTGAAAAACCAAGTTAGGGAGTTAAGGGAACAGCTAGAAAAGTTTACCTCAGGGAGTAAATATCTTAACATGATACTTTGCTCCCAAAGAGCAGTGTACAATAGATCCGGACTTGGATACAACAATAATTCATTTAAATCATTTATAACTTTAACACAAAGTAAAAAATCAACTCAAGCTTGGGTTCCGAAAGCATGCTTAACCACGCAAGTAGGACCCAACCAATTCTATATACCTAAAGAAATTTAATACACAAAAGAAATCTAAAATAAATTCAAGTCAAGGCAATAAGCCTAAACCTAAAAACAAATCTAATCAATAAATTTATGACCAAGTTAATTACAAAAAGACTCGATATAAACCAAAATCTAGAACCACGAATTCAGGGGGAGTTTTCAAATTAGTTGGTACCTCAAAAATATAAATCTTACCCGTTAAGGGTAATTAGGACTAGACTAAGTTAGAGACAATTTAACTTGACAAAATAGTATTAGAAAAGATTGGGATGATAGTACGTTAGGAAAGCTACGTCTATGCATGTCTAGGAAGATATGACTTCGACCTGGTGCAGACGACTTAGCGGAACTAACCGAAGCTACCCCTTTCCAATCTGAACTGGTTGAACCGCTATTAAGTTCCATGGATAGGACTATCTGAGAGATTTCGAAGAACGTACATAAACTATGTTGATAATCATGACAAATTACCGACACAACTACAGAATAAAACAAAGCAGCTGTCTTCAACAATAAATAAGGAACAATGTGGAATCAGAAATTGATGCTTACATAAACTATGTTGATGATTACGACAAATTACCAACACAAGTACAGAATGAAACAAAGCAGCTATCTTCAACGATAATTAAGGAAAAAATGTGGAATCAGAAATTGATGCTTACATATCTCTCTCATGAAGAAGAGTATCAATTAGGGTTGGGAATGACTTGCTCATCTCTTGAATTACAAGAGTCATCATGTCAACATTATCCATGTCCATCAACTGAATAAAAAAAGAGACAAATATTACTGAAAATGCTATGAGGGTAAATTACAATTTTACTTAAACAATAGGATCCTTATTTAATATTAAGTTACTCAGCAAACTAACGTTTGTAACTGGGACACAATGAAGGTGCCAACTACCGAAAGGATATTGAGCTTATCTGATCACTAGCGAACTAAATACTAAAGTTAACTGATTGAGCAAATACCACAAAACTTGAGTGATTAAGAAAGGGATCAATACGATCATCTGCATACTTAAAACACTCCTCACGAGTGGACAAGCTGATAGCACTCCCTCAATTTGATGAATAACTCTGCTTACAGTCTCTGCTGATAGCATGTCAAAGTTGACCCTGATCATTTTATCCAGAAACCTTGAGCATGTTGGAAGGAGAGCAATCACACATTTGCATTATTATTGTTATTTTTGATAATCTAAGTGTTCGGGCTTTGCCCGACTAATCTTAGAGATAGATGGCCTACCCCTGGTTCGCCAATTAGGTAAATCCAGAGCACAACTTATGCGCACTCAGAAGTCGATCTCTAAGATATTCGTCCCATTTGGAATTCGAACCATGATCCTCTTATTTGTTCCTCTAAGTGTTTTAACCACTGCACCACACCGGTGGGAGCACACATTTGCATTATTGATAGTACAGGAAGTAATGACAACAAAAACCAATGAAATATGAATAATATCATACATAATGTGCAACGATATTTCTGAGTTTCCGGCAGAACCTACAGGCAATCATGAATGGTTATTGGATACACAGATGTTGTTTGAAATGAGCAACAGGCACGCAGACAAGCAAGGAAAATGGCAGTATAAGAAATCTTATTCTTCTTCCAAAAGGGGTATCAAATTATGTGTATGCATTTTAGGGTTCAACGTACCATCTTATTTAGTTCATCGGTACTCGGTAAACATATTGTTTGAAAGAGTATGCTGTACAAAAATTTTGTTCTAGCCCATAATGACATCTTCCCCCAAGTTCTTTTCAAGGTAATCTGCAGACATTGTAAAAAAACAAAAAACAAAGCCAATGAGCAAAGAATGTGAAATTAGCAAATGATGGAATGAAACACTAACAGTTAACCTCAAATACACTCTTCAATTATTAGCCACTAAGTATAAAAAAACTTTACTAACACAAGCATACAATAATCTTTCATAAAAAAAGATCAATGTGTACCAAGATTATACAATAAACAATAGAATTTAGAAGTATACAAAGTTTAAACAAATAGCTTGTTGATGACAAAGACATCAGATCAAACATGGTATAACAATTTCGTAAAGGTGCATTGAGAAGATATATTGTACATCAACAGGACGGTCACCCAGAATAACTTTGCCTCCATAGCTCATTGCCTCTTCATATGCTACTCGAAACTCAGCACCTGGAAGAACTTCTAGTTTATGAGCAACCTAACACGGAAACCATCTATATTAAGCCCAAATACACTACAAACAACAAGTAATATAAACTGCAAGCAAAGAAAGGAAGGGTCATGCCTTGGCAAGAAACCAGCTGTAAAGAATTCCAAAGGTATTCATCTTCTTTTTCTTCCACATGTCAATCATTTCACTCATAGTCGGAACCTGAGGAGGAGAAAAAGAGAGGTAACATCAAAAGAGAAACTGCTGTAAGGTGCTAAGGCCCCCATGTTGTCAGGTGCATGGTGCTTGCCTGAGCAGTTCAAGGCACTTGTATGGACACACAAATTATCAATGAAACTAGAGTTTATTGCTTTTTAAAAAATAAAAGCAAACAACACACTTAAATCAAACCTAAATCTGAAATGGAAATATTAGTTTGCCCAATATTACAACAGAAAATGATTATCAAACTGACAGTTCACAACCACAACAAACGACATACTCTAGAACATTCAATTCCTAAATAATAGACACACCAGATACTCATCGGCCATTCACCTATTCCTCTGATTCTTTTTTTTTTTCTAATTGTTTTTCCAGGAGTCCACTCGGCCACCTATTGCCTAACGATGTGAGTGTAGATGTTGTCAAGATAATTCGAGTTCACCTAGACTAGATGCCTAGGTGAGCATCCTAGCTACTTTTAGTAATACTGGAAATACTGTCAGTTCTCATTGATATAATTTGTAAATCAGTATAATCATATGAAATAAACTTAACAACCAACAATTTGGATGCAAGGATGTCGGAGAAATTAAAGTTATATCATCATTGAAGGTCTTCCATGACAAAAGAATGCAGATCCAAACTTGGCACATGATCAAATTTTCATAGCACATGATAATTTATCTTTCCTCCAATATCTTCCTGCACTACATGCTGCATTTTTTCAGACATCCTCCTTGAACGAAGTATGTTACGGAAGTCTGAGAAACAAATACTACATTCCTTATTTAGGAAAAATTGAACATTGCTTCAGGTTAGATAATGATATGACTACGGCAGACAAATGAACAAGAGAAATGATAAAGATAGTGGTAATTGTTTATCCAGAGGAAACTTGTGATGATTCACTATCTAGAAGAAGAACAATGCCAGATGCAAAACTTTCAGCAAATGTTTTTTTACTAATTTCCTATATCTGAAAGGGGGAAAAAGTTCTTAATTCTACTAAATTTAGAATGACATATATATCTGAAGGGCTAACTATAACACAAAATTACTATAATTATATGAATATATTGTTAAGAAAAGCACAAATTCAGACACATCATTTACTATGGAAAAATGTATCCAGAAATGCATGACTAGAAAGAAATCGATTAAAGAATTTAGAGAGGACAATACAACACCTGAAGATTTTGCGGCGCCAAAATGGCAACCCGGCTTGCACATAACTCCAAGAAGACAGCCTACGTCGATAAGACACAAACTTTCACATTATTCTCTAATGCAGTCTGGCCAGCTTGCTAACATGAGCAATTAAACTTGTGTAATTCAAGAGAAACGTACCTGAGGCTTCAAGCAACTGATGATGGCTTGAACTTGTTTACAGGACTCCTATACGTTGACAGAAAAGGAGAATGAGATATAGTTCACTTTGTGTCAGACAAGTCAACTCATTCATAGTGAAAATTGTCAGACAAGTCAATTCATCAATGTTAAAATTTGCTTATAGTGAAAATTGATATATACCCGGTAGATGGCAGCTATGTTTGATAATTGAGGCAAACATCATCTCTCTCTATCTAAAGAGATTAATAGGTGAAACGTAAAACAGCAAGCATTAATTCAATTAACCATTCATTTGTTCTTCCCAAATTCTTATCTATGTGCGTTTCTTCTCTCCGCTAATTCATCAAAAATATACACTTCGATAAAAACTAAGAAATCTATTTAGAAACCTTGATTTCGAATGTAATTCAATTTAGCATCCGAAAGGAGAAGAAAATCGGCAAAAAAAAAAAAGTTTTTTTTATTTTTTAAAATTTTGAAGATGCCTAGAGAGAGCAAAGCACCTGAGAAACATGGGCGGTGCCGACAAGGTACACATCGCAGGATCCACCTTCGGCCGACGACTCGCACTCCAGGAACACTACGCCCTTCGCCAGATTCGCCGGCAACTTTCTCTTCTCCTCCTTCGCCGAACCCTCCTGATCTCCCGATCGCAGGCTACTCGCGTCCTGCTCCACCACCTCGGATGATATCCCTTCCGCCGCCTCAGGCAAGAGATCGAAGTCGGACGACTCGGGTTGTTCTGTCTGAAGAGACGCCTCGTCGGGGGGAGATTTCGAGACATGAACGTAGTCGGCGCCAAAGGGATCCGGCCCCGGGGAGGCGGATCCGGCTGGTTCCATCATAGGGCGGAGGCAACGGTAGCTGGAAGTGGGGAGGAGGACGAGGGCTGGTTGACGGTAGGCAGCGGAGAGGGGAGGAGGCACCGAGTTGAGGGCCTGAGGCGCGACTCGGCCGCGTCGAGCGGCAGTGAACGGAAGCCGCTTCGACGAGTCACCTAGTCTCGATTCGATATTTTACGGCGACCGTCTCTTCGGAGAGATCCGACCAAATTGGAACTATATTTATGGCGACCGGTTCAGCGGACCGCACAAAGACGAAATGGACTCGGCTCAGGAAATAGACCGGTCGACCGGGGCATTATTCCTGTCTTGTCCCTCATTGCTAAGTAATCTTGATGACTTGGCTTACTAAGGAACGTATAATTTATTAGAAGATATATAATATTTGGCATGTTTTCTTTTTTAACAATTGACAAATAATTAATTCGATCCTGAATTATATGGGGGGAGTGCCCCACACACCATTCAATGGCCGCCACACGACACATGCATCTTTTTAAAAAAAATATTTTCTTTTTCAATGTGCAAGAGATTAAACGGTGTGCGGACCCAGAATCGAATTAACTTTTAAACACCTTAAGTGACTCCTTTAATTTAATGGGCGAAAATGAAACGAACTTTTCGACCGTCCTATTTTTTAAAAAATTATTAAAAATATATATATTTAAAAATTACTCTTGTTCAATATTATTATAATATTTTCAAAATACGTTAATAAATTAATTTTAAATTTTAATTAATTATTCTATCTAAATTGTTTATGTTGTAATAATTTAATCAATACTATAAAACAATTTTGATCAAACTTACTGACACATCATTTCACTAATTTTAACAAATGATAATCAATATTAAAATAATTTTATTTATAATTACTTAATAATTTTGAAAATATTAGAGCAATTTTAGCCAAAATCAATACCACAATATTAGAACAAGAATATTTTCAAAACAATTTTAACCAGCATTGGCTAATTTTCATCGATACCAAAATAAATTTAACTATAATTACTTAAAAATTTTAAATATATTTGGCCAAATTTAATAAAACCTACTAACACATTGAGAAAAAAACCTTTTGATTTTTTTTTTAAAAAAAAAACTCTTTTAATGATAATAAAAATAAATAATTTATTTATCATCATCTAGTAACTTTTTTTTTTTACTTTTCATCTAAATCGTTTATTAGTTTTTTAAATAATTTATGTAATGGGCATGTTTAATTCAACCATCAAGTCGACTAAGCTACTTGAAAGATATCGAACTTGTCTGGGCTCGACCAGACTTAGCTCGATCATGTTTACATTACTTCACTGAACAAGTGACTAATGTAGTGTAAACAACAGGTTTGATTCAATGCGGTTCATGAAAAATGATCGAACTATGAACTTCCTGATAGGTAAAGCCTCGACATAATGATGTTATTTGAGGTTCTATGTGTGAATAAGCTTACTTGATGCCAAATTAGTTGCTTAATTGCCTTCCTAATCATCGCGGTTGTTGTAATGACTTGCAACTGAGTGGCATCGGGTAAACTAAGCAACCCTGTTAGCTATCTGCCTCACCACAACCACCGTAACAATGAACTTTGAATCGACCTAAATATGGCTAGCCGTCGAACTCTTGTGAAAAATAACTTTCTAATTGATGTAGCCTCAAGGTGACATAATAATGAACTTTGAACTTATTCACATGCATAAGCTAAAATATAACTAGGCAACTAAGCACCCTCGTTAGCACCCTATCTCGTCTTAACAATCATAACAATGAACTCTGGACTTATTCGCAAGAATAACCTCAATATGGCTAGCTATCAGAGTTTTCATTAAAGAAGATAACTTGCTAACGAACCATGTCAGCAACCTGCCTCGCCACAACACATGTATAACCTCACTCTGGCTAGGTCTCACAATTTTAGTTAAAGATAGTAACTAGCCAATTGATGTGGCATCGGCAAAGTACGCAACTGTATAAGCTAAATATGGCAATGCAACTAAGAAACCACATTAGTACCCTATCTCGTCTTAACAACCATAACATTGAACTCTGAACTTATTAGCATTTTTAACCTCGATACGACTAGCAATCAGAGTTTTGTTCATTAAAGATGATAACTTGCTAATTGATGTGGCGTAACGGCAACGAACCATGTTAACAACCTGCCTCACCACAACACATGTACAACCTCAATATGGCTAGGTCTCACAATTTTCGTTAAAGATGGTAACTAGCGTAGCATGACAGAGTAAGCAACAAACTACGATCCAGAGTTTATAGCTAAAGTCAGCACTGATTTAACATAGCATAGAAGTATAACAACAAGCTATATCGCATTGGCTAAGAACATAGAAAAGAAGTATATGAACAACAATGTAATTGACTCGCATTGGCTAAGAACATAGCAAAGAAGTATAAGAACTGCAATGTAATTGGCGCTGTATCGCGTTGGCTAAGAACGTATCATAGAAGTATAAGAACAACAACGTAATTGGCGATATACGACATTGGCTAAGAACAAGCTAAAGGGAGGCCACCAGAACAAGTTAACATTTTGATATGTCACAAACTTTAGTTAGGGTTAACTTCATCAAGCAATTAAGCAGCGAAGCATAAAACTCATCAGATAATGTAGGAACAAGAATCAATAGAGAAACACAGGCAGCAACTTCGAAATCACAGCATTGGGATGAACCAGAATATCACAAGATACACGGCAACGAGTCGTAGCAATGGAAGTTCCAAGATTTGTTACGGGGCAACAGATAAATTTAAGAGGGATTTGTTTCGGAGAGGTACCACCGGTTTAAAAGACGATTCGGAACTGAGGTGCGTCCGGCCCGGCGGCAGGGATGATCTCCCACCGGCACGGCTCGAGCTCTTCGGACACCGGGCAGTACCCGGCGAGCGTAATCCTGTCGCCGGACGCGGCGACGGATCCAAACTCGAAGACCGTCACGTCCATCGGGCGCCGCGCCACGACCGCACCGTTCATCCCTGGGACCTCCTGCGCCATCTCGGCGTCGACGTTCGCCGGCGACGAAGTAGGCGCTGCCGTCGCGCCTTTTCCCCTCCACCACGATAGCAACCCCATGATTTCGATTGGGAGCGAAGAGGTCACTAGGGTTTCGCCTTGAGCCCGTGGGGTATAAAATAGGGAAGATGACCTGGATGCTGCTTATCGGGACCACGTTTTTATCTACCCGCGTGCTACCGTTGAGGTGATTTCTTGAAATATAGACAGTGCTAAAGGTCCGTGTATATCTAGGTTTTTTTCTTTCTCTTAGATAAAAATTAAAAATAAATCTCTTATTATTTTTTTATTAAAAGAATCATCATTTTTCTATTTTTTATTAAAAATATTACTATCCTAAATTTTACATTTTTTATATACAAAAAATCAGAGTCTCTGTATCAACTTGCGTAAATAGAATTTACTTTAAATTTTTTATTTTACATAAAAAAAACCTTTATATCAACTACTTTTTCTGTTTCATAAATAGTACTTCGTTTAATTTGAAAGAAAAAAAATAAAAATAATATATTAGATAACAAAAGGTCGATATTAAAAATAATAAAAAAATAAAGATATGTTAAATTATATGGTAATTGATATATTATTGTATAGTGAAAATAGATATCTAAATTTAATAAATTAGTTATTTATTATTTAAATTTTAAATTTAGATAAGAAATCTATTAGATATATTCTTAGATTCCTTTTAATGCTGGAATAAAACTCTCTATCCTAAAAATAAAATAATATTTCCTTCCATCTCTCTTACCTAAACTCTCTATTATTATAAATATAATAATAATAAATTAGAAATGAGAAAAAGTTAGTAAAAAATAAAGATAAGAGAAATTTTAGAATAGCTATAATGTATATTGAAAAGTAATTATCTAAATTCAATAAAATAGACAGTTAATCCTAGATTTTAGAGATATGATAGAGAAAGGCTACATGTATAGTAACTCTGTCCAAAATTATATATGTAATAATTTTATTTAAAATTATTATAATTTGTAATTAACTTCTTTTAAGTCGAAGCAAAATAGTTCATGCTCATATCAGCCAGTGACCCACCCAAACTCTCTTTCATCAACACAAATCACCGATGAAAAGCACAAAACAAGCTGAGTCTGATGCTTGTCTAACAGCACAAGCTCCCAATTATTGAAGAACTAGATCAACACTAACACTGATGCTGATGCGATCGATCATAATCCTTTTTCATGCGTCGAGCAGGACGGGAATGGGAAGGTTTTCTTGTTCAGTTATCCTTTTCCTGAATGATTCAGGAAACCGGTCGTTGCACAGGAAGATGACGGAAATCAGCAAAGTGTTATAGGTTTGCCGCAAAGTTTCCCGACTTCTTCTTCGAGAAGCTGCAATAGGTTGGCTTTTGTCCTCTTGTACACCCAAGTGTTTGTGGTTGCATCCCAGTCGAATCTTGCAGGACCACTGCAAGAGATAGGCAAGGTGCATGTTACATGTATAGATCAGAGAAGTCTGAGAGAACATGTTTGGCGAACCGGGCAAAAGGAAAAGTCTATAAAATCGGAAAATTTAAGAAAGAAATCACTAGAAGAAGACGATGATGCCATTAGATGATAATCAGATTTGCATGCACAATGGGGAATCATTAACATGAGTAGGACTGAAGCATTGTGTTATCAAAATGTCCAAGCATGAAAGATACAATTAAGATGTTGATCAAACATGCAAAAAATAGAATTATACTGTCGACATAAGATTGCTTCGGTTTGTCAATAGGAAACCCCATGGTGGAGTCGACTTAAGATGACATTATCAGATGGCATTGTCTATTATGAATCTCCTGTGCATACAGGATATGACCTTCTAATAAAACATCCGAGAAGAGGTATCTTATATATGGTTATTAAGCAGACCTTCTCGTACAAAGTGAGACGACATCAAGTTTGATGGAGTTTTAGCATTCGCAGAAACAGATTAGTTCAAAGCGCGTTGCATATGAATAACCAAGAACTACAATGAGAAAGGAAAAATGTGAATTCCTGAACACACAGCGCAGTCAGAAAGCAAATTGTCAAATAAGGGAACCATCCAACAAAGCTGAGGTCCTTGCTTATTGCTATTAACAGTGTGAAACTATAATGTACCAATGAGTAGGCGAAACTAACAAATTAAAGGCAATTTCAGTTGAATTGAATGCAAAAAAAGAAAGCATTTTTCAGCGAATAATTGAAACTTCCATGTTGCGGGAAAGGTAGGAACAACTATGAAACCACACAGCTTTTAACAATATAAAGATCAAGCTTTAGTACAGTGAGAGGTTAGATTAAATGCAGGATTATAACTGTAGAGTACTCGCATTACCTTACTGGGGAAGATAACCATATCTGTCTGTTCGGAGTTTGCTTGTTTATCACATAGGTGCCTAAAGTCCCCAAATTTAAGGTTAAGACATGATTCTGCTCAAAAAGTATAGCATCTATCAATTTAGTCAGCTAAAATATGTGAAGATAAACTCAAAACATTGAAGAACTCCATATAATCTCACCCCGTAGTCGATTTCATAGCCATCGAGTTGTACGGCATCACCATATTCCTTCAAATAGAAATGGGATTTTGAATGTAAACTAATTGCATTTTGAGAAAAAACAAGTGCTGGAAAAAAAAATCTCTTAAGTTTTTCTTGGACTTCACCTCAAACTTCTCTAGTAAATCATGTATTGTTTCATCTGCTAGCCTATGGAACTCCTCCTCAGGCAAGAGGGATCTGCAATTGAAGAAGGAGCATCACATAACATTGACGAGCCGATGTACAGTAAGGAAAATGTCGATCATTCACATCAAAGAAAGCGGCAAAAAGATTAATTTTTATCAAAGTCGAGTTTTTAGTAGAGTGGCTAGGACAAAATTCAAAATTTGCGAAGATAAAATCGATCTTTAAACCAGAAGGCAAATGGAGGTTGGGTGAACCAAAGAATTGGTTTTGATTAAAATCGAATATTAAGTAGGGTGCTAGGGAAAAATTCAAAACTTGCGAAGCTGAAATGGATCGATTGGGAGAGAGAATTGAACAGAATCGAGCTTAATAGAGTGGTTAGACCTCAATACAAAATTTGCAAAGATAAAATTGGATCTTTAAACCAAAAGGCAAACGGATCCATTGGGGAAATCACAAAACTTGGTTTGATAAAAATCAAGCTTTGAGCAAAGTGATAAAAACAACACTCAAAATTTTCGAAAACCAGAAAGCGGCTGGATCGATTGGGGAACCTAACAAATGGATTTTTATCAGAATCGAGTTTCGAGTATAACACAAAATTCGCGAAGACAAATTAGATCTCTAAATCAGAAAGCAAACGAATCGATTGGCGGTAACTACTCACCGGTAGTCAACGATGGTCGGATTCTGCGCCTGATCGAGGGCCGAAGGCTGAGTGGAGAAGAAAACCCTATATTGGCGAAGGAGTCCGAGAGGGCAGCGAGCCGTAGGCGGAGAGGGACCATCGACGGCAGCGATAGAGGGCACTACGGAGGCGGCAAGCCGAGTCAGATAAGCTCTTCTCGTCAAGCGATTGAGCAGCAACCTGTGAGCGACGCGGAACGACATTGATAAGAATCTTCCATGATACCTTAGGGGAAATCCTTATTTATAGGAGAAAGTAGGGCTGGAAAGGCAGAGTTTAGCTTATTTAATAAATTAAACCGAGTTTAAAATAAATTAACTATTAACATAATTATTCAAATTTAATTTAATTTTTTTTATATTAGGTAAAGGGTTTTCTATTTATTTTTTCAATTGGATAAATCTATTTATTTCTAATGGGATTCCCATCTATCTATAATACAACATACACTCAGAAATGAATCGCCAAAACATTTATCTCTGATAAAATTGGAATCATAAATTTAGTTTGATTATTAGTTTATTTGTGCGATAAGTTAAATACTGACTCAATTTATAAGAGTATATAAATTCATATTTATCAGATATCGAAAGTGTACTCTAATGTAATGATTTATGAGACATGAAATACTATTTAGATTATTTTTATTTACAGTTTACTTATAAAAAAAGTTTATCTTGATTATTATTTGAGTTGACTGATTTATTTACATTTTAAATTTATTGAGTTGATTAATAAATTTAATATTATAATATTTATTGATTGATTTTAATTTTTTTACTATATCAAATTTATTAATAAATATAATTTTACATTTTTATTTATAAAAAATGATGCACTATGTTAACGAATTTAAATTTAACACCTTGTGTAAATTTATTTACTTTAATAATTCA
>JBBPFP010000019.1:6010536-6029700 GCA_037974795.1 Kaempferia galanga
TTCGAAGGCTTTGCTGAGATTTGAACCCTTGTCTTATGGTAGCAATTCTGTCCTGCACTAGCCAACTCAATCCTGTCCCGAGGGCGCCTAGGATCTATTCTATACCCGATAAGTATCAATATGCAATGGGAGGATTATTCCTTTTGGGAAACAAATACATTGAGTCATTATGCAATGTATATGAGATAAAGATGATAAATGTATTTTTTTTAATGTCTGTCGGTGTTCCAAAACTACATTTACAGAATCCCAGAGAGGAAGATGCAACATGGGTTGAGATATAGTGTGATTTGTCAAACATATTGAGTCATATTGAATTTATCCATTTTCTTCCATGATCGAGATATCCTCTATTTTGCTCAAGAAATATTGTAGCTATTATGTCCTGCACTAGTCAATTATTCAGGAGGTAAAAAACTTGGGTTGGGTTTTGAGTGGGGAAGGGGTGAGTTTTAGTGGGCTAAGTAAAAAACTTGTGTAGGTAATAAAAAAAATGGGTTGGGTTAGAATCCAAGGCAACTCTGTTTAAGATCCATCTCTGATTTGCCTCAGTTCATCTAACTATAAGTTGGTCGAGTCAAGTCATGATTCTAAAACTCACCCACAGAAATTTGGTGTTTTGTTTTTCTGTAGGGAGCATTTGCTTGAGCAGGGCAATTTGGAGAATGAGGAAGAAGGCAACACGTAATGTAATACTCGTTCTTTCTGCTGCTAATTAATTAAGATTTGATTTAGTAATGTAATAAAACATGCGAAACCATTTTTCCCTTTAAAAATGGACCATTTGTATTATAAATCCTTAGACTCTCTGAAAAAGGGCAGGGGAAAAAAACAACTAACTAAAACACTAGGAGTGAAAATTTAATCATGGCTGATTGGATTGTGCTAATCATATCATTCTAAAATTATATAGAATAAGATAAAATATAATATTTTACCTTTATGGGTTCTGTCTTGACTCTTGAGCCAGATGTTAATGTTGTCTGCGTTAAAAATATATATATGTATAGTTTTGTTGTTTGTTTCGTGAGTGTTTTGTTGGGCTTCGGTGCTTTCTCACTCTATAGGTTTTTAGTGATCTTGGAATGTTGCAAAAAAAATTTGTGATTTTGCAATGAAATTTTTCCGGAAGTTTGTTTGGTTCGATTGTGAATGGATAAAATATATTTAAAAACTGATATACAAATGAATTTTTTAATCTTATTTTATAATGGGCAAGTAAAAGGAAAGATATGCAAAAGATTCTTTCTCGTGCATATAAATCAGTTTATCTCCTAAAATTATAATGTTGGTTTCATTTCATATCCATTTAACTTTGTGTTTAATTAAATTAGCAAATTTAATCAGATATGTGTTAATTTATTATGTTTGTGTAAAGTTTAGATGGTAAAACAAGTTGCTGAAGCACATCTAGTTCAACCCGTATTCGGAGAAATATGAATAAACAACCCATTGCCATTCCTTTCCACTGGATTTATTACTTTTTTTTTCCTTTTTAATTTTAAATTATCCTTGTCAAATCGCATAAACTTCTCCAAATCATATATTAAAAGTGAAATGAAATGGATTTTAAGCAGTTATGAAAATTGATGTTTTAAAAAAGAAAATTATGAAAGATCAAAAGAACGGCGTGTAGTATGTTGTAGTGATTGGAACTAAATTTAATTATTACTAGCAATCATTCATATACATACATTGCCTATGTAATATATGCATAAATTTTATAAAATAAATAATATTATTTAATATTTATTCTATAAAAATTTTGATATAATTTTCTAAGAAATTGAATTTCTAAATAAAATCACACCTATAATATTCTAAATTTATATGTTGTAGGTAAATTTATGAGTTGTTAAAAAGGAGAGTAAAATATCAACATAAAGAAAATAAGTCTTAAATTTTTTTGGTACGAAGAGAAAAACAAAAGTATTAACTTAATTTAATTTTAAATTTTCACTAAACTAATTCAAAGTCGTTACTAGAGTGTTCAGATTTAATAGTAAGATTTATACTTTTGATCAATATTTAAAAAAATTAATTATGATTATTTAGTAATAGTTTAAAATATGGTGTTTCCTTTTATGATTTTTTAAATTTCCTATTAACTAAAATATTTTAAATATAACCTTTAGATGGCCCTATGGATAAGCTGCTGGTCTACGAAACCAGAGATTCTGGGCTCGATTTCCGGTAGAATATTTTTTTTCTTTTTTCTTCCCCGTTTCTAAATTATTTATTGTAATCCTGAGGCAGATTGTTCGGTTTTTTTCTAGATTATTTTCTCACTACACTCAGTAGTACTATTTTTTTTTTCTTGTTATCAATATTTAAACACGAAAATTTTAATTTACTCTTTTAAAATATGCCACGTAGTTTCACTTACTATGTTTAAATAAAATAATAATAGTAAAACTAAAAAAGGCATGTTGAATAATAGTCTAAAGGGCATTTAAAACTATATTTACTTTCTCTTTCAAAGGCATTTTAACCAGAGGTAAAATCACATTTTCTCTAAATATGTATATTTATTTACTTTGATTGACTGCTTAACTAAGTTTCATTCAAATATTATTTGTATGTCAGGATGAACATTCATTCTGCCATGGCACCTCTCCCCATATATAATAATGTTTTTTGGACTCTTGGTGGCAAAAGAGCATACTCTTACTCGAGCAGGCAGGATTTTCTGGTCCATATTTTATGGACTGGTTCCTTCTGATCTAGACCGTTGGATCAGATCAGGAATCCATATATTAATCCCTCCTAATCTGATCCAGGAGTGAACCATAAAATGTAGACCAGAGGATCCCTGCTCTTACCCGAATACCACCAGTTCCCGTCATTTGTAGAGAAGTAAATCTCAGATTACTTTGCCTTTGAACAGTGGTCGTTGCATGGTGAGGGTAAGAACCTGGCAAGTATTTCACTGCCACCTCCAGACTTATAGCAACATGCGATGCAATGACCATCTGTCCGTCTCCGGACAACAAGAGAAACAGAAAGAGAAAAACAAGAAAGCACACCATCAGTTTATCTTATTCTTATCACCTCTGTAAAACCACTCTTCAATTCTTTCAACTAATTTCTACCTAAAAAGATTTGCAAATTGTTTTTATTTTGTTCTGTGATGCTTTGGCGAAGATTTTGAGATTCTTGTTTTTATCTCTTCTTCTTTTTTAGTTTTTTTGCTGCTAAAATTTCATGCTTTGATTTAAGTTTGCAGCAGCTTCTGCTACAATTGCTAGCATACTTTTTGAGTTTTTGATGAAACAAAGTAACAGAAGAAAGAAAAAATAGCATGAATTTTGACGCAGCAGTAGCTTCTGTTTGAGTTTTTTATGAAACAAAGTAACAGAAGAAGGAAAATAGCATGAATTATCTCTGTAAGAACTCTTCTTTTATCTAATTTCCAACAAGAGTTTCCATCTTTGATCAATATTTTGTTAGTCATTTATGTTCTTTTTGGTTCATGTTTTTGTCGGCTAAAAAGTTTGATGTTTTGTTTTCCAGTTTAGCCTTTTTAATTTGAGGTTTATGTTCAGATGAATACTTCTTAGTCGATCCCAAACAGTTGGCACTAACATAGCTCAATGATGATACAACAAGGAATGACTTGAATCACCAATACTCTAATAAGGGAATTTAAGGTTCTTTAAACAAAGTTCCATCTTGTAGTCTAAACTATATGAAACATTTAAGGTTATTGAAACTAGCTTATTATTCTAAAAATATTGTTATTAGTCACTCTAAGTAAGTGTTATAGAATCTATGTTTGATCAGTCATCGGCTATGAATTCATTTTAGCCGATCCAAACCATGCTCTAAGTGTATCCAGTGGATGGCGAAACATGGGTAGAAGAATAAATAACTAAGATATCTACAAGCTTTAAATATATAGATAGGTAATTATCACAAATATACTATCTTTTGCTAGGATGTTCATGAACAAGCTCGATTATCAACTTATTAAGAGCTCATTCATATTAAAAACTAAATAAGATATACAAGCCTGAAAACATGGGCTCAGTTTATTAATATTCACCAACAAATCTCGTGAACAAACTATAGATTGAATTGCCTAAAGCTGTGGTTTAAATGTTAGTTCTTCAATTTAATATTTAAATATATTTAAAATATATAGTAAGTATCTACAATTTTATTGCATCAATGTTATAACTAAATTATTATAAGGACAATATCTCTAACTGAAGTTGATGACAGTAAAAGCTCAATAACAATAATGGAATTATACATGGAATTAATAGCAATGCATGGAAAATTGCACAACTAAAATAAAAGAACTTCATTTTTTTTCTTCTTCTTATTTACGATTTAAAAGAATAATTGTAATTTCACAAGAGTCAAGAAGTTCAACTTGACTACTCAATCTAAGCTTTTTCAACATTGGAGCCAACTTGACTAGTCCTAAGCTTAGCAAGGAGTATCCTCAGTCAGCTAACTGCTAACAAGTGATGATACCATTTCTATTTTAATTCATTCAAGCAGGCTTACTTTTTTTCCCATTATCTTCCAGGAAAATTTCATCCTATAATTACTCAAATTTCGTAATGTGTCTAGAATTTCATGTTCTTTGTGCCTTGTAGCATACCCATTATGTCGTTATGAGGACAAACTGGGAGATTGTGATGTGCTCGAAGATAGGTAGTTCTCATGGGTCTTCAAGTGCTGTGGAGAAAATTGTTGCAAAAGATCGCAGAGCCGGATCTTCTCATCGAGTAGTTTGCACTGAAAAGGTGTGTGACTTAACATCAGCAAAGTGATTGAATCTGGAGGAATTTTAAGAGTTTGTGTTCAAAGTCAAACCTTTAGTTTGAAATCTTCCAATTCATTTTCCAATGAATTGATACGGTTCTTTAGTTGACATAAACCTTCCTCTGCAGCTGAGGGGTGGTTTGAATTGTTTGTTGGCTCACTTAAACCAGCAGCCTGAGCTCATGTTCATACACAAAAAATTAGTCTTTGTATGCAAACAATGAAAAATATTAGCACTAGAGTGCTGGAACAGACCTTCAGAATAGAGGTACACAAGCTCAACAACTTCTGGGCTAACTGTATCCTTTCGCTTTCACTTTCCTGGTTTAGCATCCACAAACATTGCTGAGAAAATATGCTAAATTTTGCATGTGTTAGCTACACAATGCTAGTAGTTTACAGACCTCTAGTTCCTTCCTCAGTTGCTCTTCTTCATCAAAGTCAATGTAAGGACCCTTTCCACTAGATGATCGGTAGTGAGCAAGCTCTTCCTTCACTCGTGAAAGAATTTGCTCAGATCGCTTCAATCTAAGGGTCATATCTTCATTTTCTATCTTTAACATGGTGTTCTCTTCCTGTTTATTATGAAAAATACTGGAATATGAAATTGAATCTTCCATGATGAAATCCATGTTTGATATTGGGTCATACCTTAATTTTAGCATGGTGATGGATGCGGTGCTGGAAATTTTGATGATTTGAAAACTTCTTGACTTCATCCTCAAGTTCCATGATCATCTTCTTGTATTTTGTATTTTCAACCTACAGAAATTATAATGTCTTATGGCTACAAATAGAACAGAACTAAAGATAGAAATACATAAATAAAGTAGGTGATTGTACCTTTAGCATTTCATTTTCAGTGTTAAGGAACTGTTCCCGCTGTCGAAGCTTTTCTGCCATCATTCGTGCATTCGCCATTTCACTATGTTTTTGTTTAATCTCATGCAACCAGCTACCAACAAGAAGAAAGGGGTTAAAATGTTTTACAAAGGCGCGCACACACCACTATATCCTCTAAGGGAAAGGTAATTGCTGTTCATTGTATCACAATTCACAAGTACCTTTGCCTTTCCTCAATAAACTCATTGAGCTCCTTCTTGAGCTTGCTGATGTCCTCTTCCTACATAACATTGAAACAAAAGATTGTCAGGGACAAGAGATTTTATTGCAGATTACAAGTGTCAGAAGAAAAAAAACCTTTAGCCCAGATTGAGTGCTTTGAGCTTGAGCTGTTTCTTTCGTCTTGGGTGTTTCAGGTTCATCTAACAAGGACTGCCGTGAGAGAAAAGAATAGGTCAGAGACTGCCAATAGACAACTTATTTGAACAACTGCACTTTATATCTGTAGTCCAGTTCACATGATATGGTGTTGCATATTTATTACTCATGAACAAATATAATAAATAATAAAAATACCAATCGAAGATCTCTCATTTTATATTAAAAAAAAAGCAGATTAATAATGATTCATGTAAGCAAATTTTAAAGTTTGTCTTAAAAGTAAAAATGTTTGCATCTGACCGTCATGTCTAACTTGACACCTATGAGATCCCTGATAACATCATGTGTCATGCTCTCTGCTTGTGCTAGTCTTGTATTCAGCATGAAGATCTGAAACAAATGAACGGTTTTGTTGTTTTCTTTTTCTTTTTCACCTAAAACACATTCATGAATGATAATATAAGCAGAATGGAAATATACCTCCTTTTGTCGGCTTGCAGCTAATGATTCAAGTTCCTCAATCTTGTGCCTTGCAGCAGTTAAGTCCTCATCTTTCTCAGAGTTTATTTGTTGTACTAATCCCAAGCCAATGCATTTAAATGGGGAACTTGATCCTCTAGGCTTTGTTGAACTTTTCTCTGATTTCATTGTGGTTGAACTTGCAGCATTGGAGGATGCTGGGTCTCCATTGACTTGTTGGGCCATAGCCTCCAATTCCCTAAACTGTAGGCATTTTATATTAGCCATAAATTATCTATAACGGCTGAACGTCATGATCCAGAACATACAATCATAGAGAAATATGCTGTCCATTTAGCTTTGCATAAGAATATCATACCTTTTGTTTGTACTCTCTTGCCTGTGCCTCTGCATGCATATTCAGCTCAGATATGTGAGCTTTGAATTGGACAATCTGTGTAAATGAAAATGTAGAATTTAGCAGAGTTTTATGTTTGCCAAACATGTAAACATTTCTTTTAAGTCCACTGGAAAAACACTTAGTTTCCAGTTTCCACATTTATATAAAAAGTGACTTATGTTTCAATTTTAAAGCATCTCTCTGATGATACGAAACATTCATGAATTATTGCTACAGCAATAATCTTAGCATGACAGTACGAAACAAATGGTGCTAATTATTGACTCAAGAACCAAAATGGACAGTTTTTAACACAGTAATTTGGTTTGTTGATACCTTTCAATGGACACAAAGAAGACATATAAGTTTAGTGAGTTCAGGGGCACACCTCTGCATCTCTTTTTACAATTTCTTTCTGAAGAACTTGTACATTCTCCTGCACAACGTGATCCCGCACTGAATGGAGTTCAAGTTCTATTTCTTCTCTCTGCAATCGCTGTTTTTCTGCTTCCTCTTTAATAATCTCAACCTTTTTATTGAAAGAACAATACCAAAGTTCTATCAAGAAGAATATACAAGAAATTTTACAATAGAAAAAAAAAAAGCAACTTTCAGATAAGGTTACCTGGTTTTCTAATGCATACACTGTGCACTCTAGCTCCTCAATAGACTGTTCCAACAGCTTGACCTCTTCTTCCTTTTCTTCAGCATACGCTGTTCTTGCTTGTGCTATCTGTGAATGAGGTTGGATTGTTTCATCAACCATAATCTTGTTAGCAAATAATTAGATGCATTTCAGGAACACTGGGCATACAGACCTGGCGAGCTTCCATTGCAATAGCTTCATTTTCTTCAGCTTGAGCTTGCAACATTTCCATCTTTTCTTTCAAGGCAAGCACCTCAGAGTCAAGTTGATCCTTTTCTTCTTTATGCTTGCTTATTTCATTCTGCAAATCTTCAATTATATTGTTCCTTTCACCAATTGCCGTGCTCAAGTCAAGTATGTCTTCTTCCAGCCTTTCAATAACTACTCCCTTCCCTTTTATATCTTCCTCCAGGGAGGACTTCATGTTAGAAACTTGCTCCATGTGAGATTTCAGCTCATAATTCTCAGCATATATTATGGTTAACATCTCATTCTTTTCAGCAAGTTGACATTCAAGAGCTGATATTAAATCATTTTTCTCTAACAGTTTAGTCTCTAGCCTCTTCCCCTGACGAACAGCTTCATCCAGTTCATGTGATCTCAATTTAAGTTCATCCTCTAAAGACTCTACTGTTGCAGCCATCTCCTTGAGTTCATCTTCTTGATCCTTCTCAATAGATGCATGCTCCTGTAATAAACTCAAATCAAACAGAATCCCTTTTATAATTTCATCTTTATGCATCAACTCTGATTGAAGATGAGAATTCTCAGACACCAAGGTTTTCATAGCTATCCCTAAAATATCTATTTCATCAATGAATTTTTTGGCCATCGTGCTATGCTCAAAATTATCCCAATGCATCCTCTCCATCATTAAAAGGAACATACCATCAATTTCATGGAATAATCTACTCACAGTGTGATCTATGTATTGAACTAACTCAGAGCCATGCGTAATCCTGTGACCAAGCTTATAAAAAGTTTCAGTATTCTCAGTCTGTACTGAAAGTAGTTTGTTTTTGAACCAGTCATTCTCAGACTTTAAGAACTTTGTTTCCTCGCTCTGAATGTCAAAAAATTCAGTTTTTGTATCAAGTTCCTTGGATATTACAGTATGAGCATTTCCTAAATCCCGTAGTTCCACTGTTTTCCTGCTTAGATCTGATTCTAGATATGTGGTAAAAGCTTCCAGTGAGTAAACTTTGTCCTGCAAGTCTTTGGTGATTTTCAAATGATTTTCCTGCAGCTCCAGTAGTTCAATCTTCATTTTTTCATTTTCATTGTACAAGAAATGCTTCTCCTTGCAGTGTAAATCACCATCGACTTTGCTTAAGATTAATTCTGACTTTATGTTTTCAATCATGGAATTGGAAATGCAGATCTCTCTTTCTAACTCAGCTATGTGTGAGGCCATTTGGTTATTACCAAGCATATTCAGCTCCAGCTCTGTAAAAAGAACAAGTAATTCAATTTCTTTTGCAAATGAATCAGTGATAATCAACTCAGTTCTGTGATTCATCAGCTTTTCTACGAGTTCAGAATCTTTGCAGCATCTCTTATTGCCGATGATAGGAATGTCTGGTTCCATCTGAATTTTGGATTCATCATGAAGTAGATCTAACTCTCGCCTAAAGGAACTAACAAGTATTCCATTCACCATCTGCACTTCACTCAATAGTTGTGTTTTAGCTTGAAGTTCCTTTTCTTTTTCCGCCAAAAGTTTCTCCTGGCTTGACAATACTGTTAGTCCAATCCTGTTTTGTTCATCCAAATCTTTCATCAAGCAACTAAGTTCAGAAACAATGGAGTTTGATCTAGCCAACATTGATTCTTCTTGCAATTGCAATTTCAGAATTTTATTTTCAAATATATTCAGCCTCTCACTGAATTCATTTGTTTCAGCTTCCTTTCTTGCAATGCGGTTGAAACCATTATTGATGTCAACTAGCAGTTTACCCTTAAGAATGCTACACATTTCAAGTTCTTTTTTGGATTTAACATTGCGTTCGCTCAGATCAGCAATTACAATATTAGACCTACAAAGCCCATGTTGAAGCAATCTATTCTCCATGTCGAGCCCAGTTATTCTCTCTATCAAGATTCCCATGTGACAAAGATGCAACACAGATATAGCGCAATCCTTCCGGATTATCTCAGACCAAGTCTGTTCCAAACAACTTCTGGTCGACTCTTTGTATTCTTGAACATGGGATTTTATTAATTCAAGCTCTTGTGCTAGAGACTCAAAATTATCAGTAAAAGCCTCCTGCGTATTCATGTAAACATCTTCTAGATCCAGAACTAAATCCTTTGTGCGTATGAGTGTTGATTCGAAATTCTTCTCCAAGGATTTGTATTCTTTCTCCTTCATTTCTAGAGAAAATTTTAAACGTTGCATCTCATCAACCAAACATTCTTTTTCATAGCATAATGTGGTTTTGGCTTCCTGAAGTCGTTCTATATCAAGTTTTGCTGTTTCATTTGCTTGCAGCAGCATGTTGACCATGATATCAGCCTCTTGCATTGTTGCTTGAGCCTCCTCGACCTTAGCTAGAAGATGAATAGCCTCAACTGATTTCTGTGCTGCCATAGCCTTTGTATCGTTTACTTCAATCTCAAGCGCCTAGACAAAACATATTATATGTATGATATTGATAGTGTAAATAATTACTTTCATATGCCATAAGAAAGCAAATTAACTGATAGTGTTAATTATATAAGACTTTCATTCAGAATGAACAATAAACAATACCTCTTTGGTCTTCTGCCAGTAAGTAGTATTTTTCATAGTATTTTTTTCCATGGACTGGAGCTTATTTTCCAACTGCTGCAATCCAAGTTTGAAAACTTCTTCTTTTTCAACCATCTCAGATTTCAGTTGAAGAACATCATCTCTAAGTTTTGCAATAAATGTTTGACTTAACTTCTCAGACTTCTTAAGTTGTTTATTTTCCTCCACTACTTGGACCATCTGAGCCTGTACATCCTGTAGGTTTCTAACTGCAATCTGCATTTCCTCCATCATGGATTGCTTTTCAAAGGAGTTTTCTGACATGTATCCACAAGAAGACTCGCACTCAGTATTTCCCAGTAATTTGTCAGAGCCAACATTTAATAGGCCTCTAACAATTTGTAGCTCATGCTTCTCAGAATCAGGGATCGTCTTATCCTTCATCTGCAAATCCAATTGACATATGATCAGTTAAGAGTTAAACAGAAAGAAATCAGATACAAATTTTTGAAGAACGTCAACAGCAATGAAATTTGTACAGAAAAGATAACACAGGTTTCTAGTGTTGATTGAATATCAAATGCAAATGTAAAAGGCATTATCTTACTTGGTCCACTGAAATGTAGCCTTCATCTTTAGTACATCTTCCAACACTCTGTACTTCAGCACAGCCAGTAACCGGTTCTGACACATCATTCATACAAGATTTAATAGCATTCAGTCTAGATTTGAACTCATTTATACATCTTGTAACTTTTGAAAACTTATCTTCCTCTTTCCTTTCCATTTTCTCCAATTCCCTGGCTCTTTCCTTGTCCTGGGAAATTTTTTTTAGTTCAGCAATGATATCTTCATTCTGCTTCAATTTCATGCTAAGAGCCTGTATTTCTTTCTCAGCATTGACAATCAAAGTAATTTGGTGGTGTAATACACTCTCTTTCTCTGAAATCACTTTTTTCAATTCATCAATCAGGAGTTTAACATGTGCAATCTCACGAAGATGATCTTCATTCATCTCGGACAACTTGCCCACAGTCATGAATGCAACAGTGGCACATAGCTCAGATTTCTTAATTTGTTCTTCATTAGCTCCAATCTTCTTCTCGAATTCTGAAATAATGGATTCCTTCTCTGCTATATCTGATGACAGTCGAACGATCTCTCTTTCTTTGTCATTACTTTCCTGCAGTTGAGCCTCAAGCAGGAGTTTCACATGTTCAGTCTCATGAAGATGGACTTCATTCATCTCGGACAACTTACGGACAGTCATGAATGCAACAGTGGCACAAAGCTCAGATTTCTTAATTTGTTCTTCATTAGCTTCAATCTTCTTCTTTAATTCTGTAAGAGTAGATTCCTTCTCTTCTATATCTGAGGAAAGTCGAACTATCTCTCTTTCTTTGTCATTACTTTCCTGCAGTTGGGCTTCAGTTATTGCAAGTGTTGCTCCCTTTAAAGAGTTCAACTTCTGTTCCATGTCACCCCTTAGGCCCTGTGCCTCCTCCAAGCTTTTCTGAAGTTCTTCAATAAGCAGATCTCTATTGGAAATGCTCCTAATTATCCTCCCAACTTGCTCGCCTATCCAATTCCTTTGTGGAAAGGAATCAGAGATGGCAGCCATCTGATCAGTTGCTTTGTCAAGAGAATTATTTCCATCAGCAAGAATATTCATAATTTCAGATGCTAAGGCTTCCCAATTATCAGCCAAGGACCTTATCTCCCTCTCTTTTTCATCAACCACTTCATGAAGCTTTCCATTTTCCTCATTTACCAGACACAGTCTTACCTGATGCTCTTTCAGTTCAGCTTCTAAAGCAATCAGATTCTGCTTACAAATGGCCTCATTCTTTTTGCTATCATCTGCTTGTTTCTGAAGTGCTACAAGTTCTTCCTGCAAGCATACAATCACCTCAGCAGTCTCTATCTCAACCTGTCTCCGGACTTCCTCCATTTCTTGTTCGAGAGAAATTTGAGATACCTGATCACTTAACCTAATGTTCAGATCTCTTGCCTTTTCTAGAGAAGCTTGCATTTTTCTCAGTTTAATTTGCAATGGCGAATCCTCAATATCATGGCTTTGATGAGGAACGCCTTTCTGCTCCTCTTGAACTAATGACAGCTGTGTTATCTCACTGGAATGGAAAGAAAGCTGGTTTCTCAACAAGGATATCTCCTCATCTTGCTTCTTTAAAAATTCTTCTTGCTGGTCACACTTGTCCCTCGTCCCTTCAAGCTCATTTATTAGCAAAACTTGTTCTGATTCAATTGCTTCAATTATGGATCTTGCATCCTTTAGTTCATTCTTTATATCATCGTACTGCTTAGTCATATATAATACCCTTTCTTTAGCTGATTTAAACTCATTATTAGCATAATCAGCTCTTTCCTCCGCCAGTATACGAGATGACCTCTCCTCTGCAAGGATTGTTTTGACTATATCCAACTCCAGCTGCAAATTCAAAATTTCCTCAACTTGCTTAGCTATATCACGAGAGCATTCTGCCTTCGATTGGTAGGATTGGTGTTCTATTTGATATGATTCTAACTTTCCCTGAAGATAACGAGAGCATTACTTACATACCATGCTAGATAAAGAATAACACTGTGAAAAGAAGACAGGGCGGGCAAGGATATGATAGGTAGTCTTGCATACAGTGTTTTGATGCTCGAGGCTGGCATGCTGAACGTGATTGGCAGACATAGTATCATTTAGTTCAGCATGAAGATTGTTTATCTCCCTGAAAGACACAAATTAATGAATAAGTAATGATGACAGAAGAAAGCAAGCATAAGCGTGTAAGGTGAAAATGGTACAAGCATCACTTTGTAGGTATATGTGCATTTACCTAGTGAGCCTTTCATTTGTTTCTAAGCAAGACTGGAGCTCATTCCTGCAACTTTCTAACTCTTGATTGGTCTTGTTTAACTGAGACAACAAAAAATAATTGACAAAAGAAATATAATAGAGAGAACTTTCAAAATGAAGTTCATTTTGCGAAGTGATGTTACTTGTGCAAACACTGATTCACTATCCCGGGATGAACAAGCAAATAAGGAATTTTCAGCCTGATGACTCAATCATAGAACAAATGTAAGCTCAAAGGAAAAATAAATTTAAAGACTAGAATTTGTAAAGGAGCATTACCTGGCCTACCATGTCAGACTTCAAAAGTTGATCAAGCCCAGATTTTCCCTCAAAGACTTGAATAAGCTGCCGTGAGAAAGCAAATGTGAGGAAAATTTAAATCAGATGTGCAAGTTAAATTGATGAGAGAATGATTATGGAAACCTGATTGCGCAACTCTGTTATGTCAGTCAATAAAAATTCTCTCTCTCCTTCGTAAAAGTCCTGGTACCTGTCAAGGAATATTATGAAAGAAAACAACTGAATCAAAAATGAAAGGATACAAAATCAGGCAGCTACTAGCTCATATTTTGTCTTACCTTCGTAGTTGATCTAAGAGCCTGATGTTTTCCAAAGCAAAGCGTGTCACTTCAGGATTCCTATCAACTTTTGCACGAAGTAATTGTATCTCCTCTGAAAGAGCAGCCTTTTCCTCCAATAAATATGAATCAATTGGCATTTGGCCTTCCAAAAGGCTTTCCATTCGTCGGATCTTGTCCTCCCGAAATTTCAGCATCATTTTAGTACTTTGAGTATCCTCCTCTCTTTGTCGAACCTGTCAAACAGTAAATGTTACTAAAAATACCTTGCAAATTAATCAGAACTTTTTTTCCATGCTTACTCCAAAAAAACTTACCAGGCGGTTTAACTGTTCAATTTCAGCTTCAAGTTGCTTGATTGTTGTGTCGGCCATTTTCTCTCTTCGAAGTGCACCAGCTAGAATAGCTTCCAGTGACTTCAACTGGATTACAAATCATAAGAACTTCAGGCATACTTATTCTATGCTATTGCATGAGAAATTTCATCTGGTTAGGACTTGAATTTTGTAACAAGCATTTAGTTCCTCTAGAGACACACTACAAAGGAATTAATGCATCTTCACTATAGTTATGACTTATGGCTTCATTTCCCATGGTAAGGAAAATTCCATGTCTTTTTTCTTTGCAAGAATACATTAAACAATAAACTCAGGTTGCCACAACTTGTGGCATAGCATACCTGCTTCATTGAAACTTTTATGCTGTTCAAATTATCATCAGTCTGCAACTCATCAACATTTGCTTCAGACATTATTGGGAACTTCTCCACAGGAATATCATCAGAAGTTTCACTCTTACAATCTTCAAAAATTGCTGTTCTAAATGATAAAGATCTTGAGACATTTTGACGTTTAAGAACAGCTAGTTCCTCCTGTCATGGTCAGTTTAAATTAGACATGAATGCTATTTCAAATGAAATTAGTTATATGAAAACTAGTCCACCTTTAACAAGCGTATTTGTTGCCTCAATGCAATTACATCTCCTGAAGCATCTTCATTTACAACAGCCTTATATTATGAAGAAGGAAATGGATAAGTTAAAATATAACAAAAAGTTTAAAAAAGAACAATCAAATCCTAAATCAAGAAACCATAAGCTATATAGAATTACATTGTTCTGAATGAGTCTTGATCGCTGGGCAAATTTAAGGGTACTTAGAGTCTCATTAGCGGAGCTATATTCAGATAACAAGATATCAGTTTGCATCCATGAGCTGTATCATAAGAACTTGCAAGGAGAAACTAATTCAGTGAAGCAGTCATTTTACCATATGGAAGGGCTGACATTTGCAATTATCATAGTTTTAGAATTGCCACCTAGAGAATCCTGTGATGATGACAGACATGGATAAGTTAGCTTTGAAGAAACTGACATAAGCACTACGTATGATAACGTTATTCAATTATTTCTCACTTGAAGGAGAAACGTAAGCCTTGAATCCCTGTAAGGAACATGTCTCTGCTTCCCATGAGCCACATCAGCTAAAACCATTATCACATGACTGTAAACACATCCAAGTGAGAGACACGAAATTACACTTCTATTCCAAGTGACGCAAAAGGTGTTGCATGGAAAAAAAAACAACAGTTAAATAAATACTCAAGCATTATATTAATTGTTAGATACCCGAGTGTTGATAAGGATTTATTAATATTTGCAGCTTCCTTCAGGCGTTCACCTTCAGCCCCTGAGTTTTTCTGTCTGTTAAAATTTGTATATTAAGCATTAAAACCTCTGCATGAATTACCTATAGGTAATGTTGCAATAACCTATTTTGCCACAGCATACCTTTCAGAGCCAGCTAGATCAACAAGATTTAGTCTTGCAAATCGTAAGTTCATGGTCGAATCTTTTTCCCATCTACTCTCAATTATACAAGTAAAAACACTGTGTGAACGGCTGCTCTCACGGTTCATATTTGTTGCTGCCACTTTCCTGTTTGCAGCACCCTAGTAGAAGGCTTTACAAGTTTTTCAACCAACATCTAGTAAGGTTTGATAATGATGAACTTTTAATTCAAAAATAACAATCACCTGTATGAGAAGCTTGAGAATATCATGGACATTCTCCACTACATACTCAGAAAGGTTTTCTACATAAACACCTTTCCTAATATCTTCCCGCAGCTATTCAGTAAACAACATGCGAAAAAGAAACGAAGAATTATAGCACTGGCTAAAAAGAAACAACTTTAGAGGTTATAAAGATCACATAGGTCTGTAATCAGAGACAATCGAGCTTACAAGTAGATTGCTGCAGGAAGGATCTAGAAGATCGGTGATTTGTTCATTGTAAATTTCAAGGAAAGAACACTTGCAACTATACTTTATGTTTTCATCTCTCCTGCTTTCTTCCTCCTGCTTGAGGAAAGATCTACCAATTATTACCTACAAAATCCACATTATGTTATCAGCGATAGAAATACATTACCGCTTTGATTCTTGCAAACAGAAATTCAAATATCCTTGGAGTCATTCCACGATTCGGACTAGGTTTCACTTCCAGTTCACCAAACTCTCCGAGCATCGTATAAGTTTTTCCACTTCCTGTCTATTGTAAGAAATGAAAAGTTAGAACAATGAGTATCAATAACAAACATATCAGAAGATAAACATAAAAGTAAATAAATCTATAAAAAACACTAGCATCTAATTTGAACATGCAATGTGGAATGTGGAAGGTACCTGTCCATATGCAAACACACAACTATTATATCCAGACATGCAATTCTCAACCATTGGCAAACCAGCAACTCGAAAAAGCATCTCCTGCACATAACTCCAAGATATTAATCAAAGGATGATTGACAATTATCAAAAATTCAATTCAAGACTAGAATACCTGATTGATTGTTTCACAGGCTACATAGTCGAATGTAAATCGAGTTTCTGGTTGTCCTAACCAAGTGATGTTATGTGCATTTTCTTGCTTCAAGGATCTACGGAAACCTTGGAGGTTTTTCTCTGTAGTATTGAGTGGACGAACACGAATGACAACCTAAAAATATACAAGAAAAATTTATTTCACACTGCTAATCTTGCATCCGTCATATGCAGATCAGATTACTGGCTTAAATGATATTCTTATTCTTTCTTGCAGCAAATCACCTAGTATTTTTTTAGTATAATGTGAAATTGAGATACATGTCATCATTCCAAATGCAAAATTTTAAGAATGTTGAATCTGCAGCTATCTTGGCATATGGTATATGTTGCTTGCATTTAATTTTTTGCTCCTCTCTAAAACAATATATAGAGGTTCACGAAGAAAAAAAAAAAACAGGTAGACATGGAAGACCCATTCAGCAACACCAACCTAAGATAATTTTTTTGCAGTTTTCTCAAACAAAATTGCAACTAGTTCAAATCAGTAGAATGAAGATATTATGAACCATTATCACAAAGATATTTGATATTTGAAACCAGATATCTTGCCAAGAATAGGTACATTCTTTTTCTAGTAAGCACCGTCACTAGATAGCTAGGATCTAAAGAAGTCTGAAATCCGCCTTAATCCTCCAATGGTTGTTTGTGAAGGCACAGAACTAGGTCTATTGCTACAACAGCCCGTATCCTTAATTGAGTTGATGTATGATCTAACAAGTCTAGTACAGCCACTAACATAAGCATAATGACAAGGATGAATCACGGAGCAGGCATACGTGGATATGTAATTGATTCTTCGTATCCTTATCTTCCATGTTTGATGTGTCAGTAGATCTTGGAAGGAATTAGATGACAATCAATTCATGGCCAATGCTACAAAAGCTGTGCTTTTAACGTCATTTGTGTTTGTTGTTTGGCACAACTTCCAAAAACAAACAAATTTTGAAGGCTAAACAAAAATAAATGAAAAAAAAAAGCACGGCACCTGCACATTATGATCCATCCAAAACGATGGATCCTCCTTGAGCTCAAAGTGAGGAACTTCGACTGAATTCACTACAGATGGCGTGGTGACCAACAGTGGTGCCACTTTTGAAGACATACTAATTGTCCTACTCCCCACACTAAGTGGAGGGCGAGTGTTGCTGAAACCAGAGTTGGCGGGCTTCGAGACACTCTTCGTTGGGGTACTTTGAGTGGAACTGCAATCTGAATGCACTGACGACGCCCTCCCTGTTGTCCTACATGCCCGAGGTGTATTCAACCCGTATCCACCACCTGGACCACGGGATAACGGCGGAAGGTGGCTGCTAGGCCCGTGACAGCTAAGATCGTCGCCACACTCCGCTCCACTTGCTCCCAATTCCCCCTTCGTCGCCAAACTGAACCTGCGCCGACCGGCAATTTTTTCAGGCGTGCGGAACTGCAAGTGAGACGAGTCCGGACCATTCGCCTGGCTCTTCGAGGGAGTCATCTCCAGCTTCCTCCTCAAAATCGCTCCTTGATCCATCCCAGTATTAGGGCTTTGGTCCTGTATCGTCAGCAGAGGCGCCCGACCTGGGTCGGATTCCGGCTGAGAATCCGGCAGGTGTGAGGGATCCGTGGCGAGGTTCTCATCGTTGCTCTCCGAGGTGTGCGCCTTCCCAGCGTTTGAGTGCCGGCGAAAAATCCTCAGATCCCGCAACATTCTAAAGAAAAAACAAGTAAATTTCACCTAAAACACAACGTAATGCAAATCAAAACCGACAGAATGGCAAGAGGGAAAAGAAAAATACCTGAACCAGCAATTCAGGAACGAGATCCGGAGTGAAGAACCGTGTAGAAACGAATCCAAATGGTTGAAGAGGTCGGATCTAGCCGGATCTGAGGTCGACAGATCTTGGCGGAATCGTCGACTCGTCGTCTGTCTCTTCCAACTTCCCTTTCACAGAGGCGAGCTCGAGCGGAACGGCTTAGAAAACCTCGAGAAGGGCAGACGATTTTGAATTTGGGAGGAGGGACGAGAAATGGACGGGCTGGATTCGACGCGGATTTGGAATGAATGGCTCCGACGCGGTGAGGGTTTGAATTCAAGGGTAATTTGGAGAAGAAAAAGAATACTCTGTTTTTGACCGTTTCTTTTGGTGGCTAGTTGAAATTAATTTCAAATAACCCCACACTTTTGGAGGGCAGTTAAAAGGGCACCCTTGATCATCCGATCGTCAAAATAGTGTCTCTCACATGATTTAATATTTGAAATACTCCCTTCTGTGAAATAGTTTAGATCAGCTTTAATATTTCTCATACAGAAGATTCTATTATTATACAAGTTATAACATTAAAACCATTGAAATAGCACGTCGGGATTTGAGGCCGATACGGATAATTCAATCCGCCCAATTCTAACTTTTAGAGTCAACTGGGCTTAGGACTGTAAACGAACTAAGTCGAGTCTATTTTACTGTAAACTAATTCCGACATATGTACGCATGCACATTTATTTTATTGTTCATCTACCATTCTTATTCTCCTCGAGATCTCCTCACTGACTTGAGCATCTGAGTACCAAAGCTGAGGACCCCTTCTCTGATCCGGTCTCTAACAGTCCGTTGGAGTTTG
>JBBPFP010000019.1:6035865-6066433 GCA_037974795.1 Kaempferia galanga
TAACTAAACTCAGGGAAGAGGTGACTTTAGATAAACCCCACAACGAGTGTTTACCTAAACACAATAATTGAAACCCATCAAAATAAAAATATCCCTACCAAACACGGCATTAGTGTTTTAATTTACTACCTTGTTTGTTTTTAAATGATTAATAAGATTGCATCACAACAATTGATCATACACATGTTAATGCGTGATTGCCATAAGAAAAAACAATCCCATATATTCGACGTAAAGGTTTCCCCACGTAAAATATTCTAGTAGTTGTAGACTTTAATATGTGTTTTACATTTGTTTAGACGGGATGGAAAAACTTGCTCATGATAATAGAATATTTGGAGAAGCTATTCGTAGGACAACTTAATTTTCCTCACCCAAAAGGAAAAAAAATAATACTTGATTGATGTTGGATATTAACATATACTAGGATATATGGGTCCTTATAAAGGTGAAAATATAAAGGGGTGCTTGTTAGACGGGTTTAGGAGGTTGGAATAAGAATGAAATCTGTTTCATTCCTTGGTACACGGGAATCAAAATCAAGATATGAGTTTGATACCCCTAATTTCATAACCCAACCCCCCTAGGTTATCGCAAAACTCATTCTCCCTTCAATCAAACTCATTATCATTCCCATTACCAAATATATACCAAGTGTCCCCTAAGATATTATCTTAAAAACCTTTGCCCAGCTAGGACATACAACTACATGCACCAAAAATTTTAAAAATTTAAAAGAAAAATTCAACTTACACCACTCTTCTTGGAGGCATTGGTTGAACAAATATTTGGAGTTTGGAAAGCAAAATTGATATGCTGACTGATATGCCTTATTGTCATATTGATACACAAAAATTATACCGACAACGATAGACATACACAACTATATAAGGAAAAAAATATTTCAGATGACATATTCTGAATAGTTGAGTATGAAAGTTATCCACCATCCACTGAAAGTAATATATTTACAACAAATTCTATGGTGGAGAATAGAGATAATCGTGATAATATATATTGGATGACATTGCATCATTCAATTACTATGGAAATCATAAAAAGTAGATTATAATTTTCATGATAGCTTTTTTTTACATTTTTTTATTGTATTTAATATTCTATAATATTTTAGCAGTTTAAATTTTTTAAGTGAATAATTTGGCTTTGTTGTTTTCATTAATTTTAAATTATACTCAATTATGGGTTGTTTTATCACTTTGCTTTGTATTAAAATAAGGTTTAACTCTAACTTTTTCTATTTTTTAATATTTAAAAAAAACAAAAGTGTCAAATATATTAAATATATTATTGGTCAATTTTTAAATACGATTTAATTTTTTTTTAATGAAACGTTTTAATTTTTTTCCCATTTTCGTTGCTTACCTTGCAGTCAGAATCCGGTCGAATTGCAACTTGAATGTCGGCTACAATCCGGCCGCTAGCGTGGCGGCCAGATTTTGGCTACGATCGTGGTCGAAATTTGACCGAAATCTAGCAGATCTTGGCCGCTAGCGTGGCGGTTGGATCACGGCTAGATTTTAGCTAGCTTCCAACTGCGAACCATCGGGGTTTAGCAACGATTGGATTTAGATCGTGATCACATCGGATTCAGGCTGCAATCACACCGAATTCCGCCCCGTGATTGCACCGGATTTCGCCCACGATTGAACCTGATCATGGCTGGAATCTAATCAAAATCGCGACCAGAATCCAACAACGATCCCCCATGAGTTCACCTTCCCCCAGGCTATAGTTGGGGTGGGGCCAGGCGGTTGGAGGCCTCCGACCGCTTGCGGTGGGGAGGGGGGCGGGTGGCAGGCGGACGAGGAGGCGCTGGAAAAGGCGAGCAGTTAGAACAAAGAAAAAAAAGAAAAAAGTTGCATTTAAAAAAATAAAAAAAAAACTGATATGGACCAACCACGAGGGTAGTTCGTAATAATCCATAGGAAATGGTCCGTAGCATAATAACTCTATCTCACTGTCTCTCACACACACACTATATCTATATTTAAAATAAGTTCATCCAAATACTTTAACAACTTATTTTTAAAATAAAACCTAGCTTGCAACTTATTGTATGAGGCTATAAGCTATTTTAATATGATTAGCCAAACACCCTTTAAATCTTAACTAAATATAATTGAGATTTATTTTTCCTATATATGATATTATTATTGAACTAAATATAGCGAGGGCATATATAATTCTATATACATTACCTTATAGTGATCTTGATTACCTGATCATAACAAATGAAAAAAAAATATATTAAACTAAGTAACATCAAATCTGGGGCATCAGCTTGACCCCAGAAGTGTTTTATCAGCTACTAGAGTAAATTAGAAAGTGCTTGCTAAGGGCAACCCAGAAACACAACATTCCATGGTTGTGCGCCCTATTTAGAGGAAAAGTTCTTACAAATACATTATAGTTGAGGATTGAACTATAAGTGTCTGAGTGATAATTTAGTACCCTTTTAATACATCACCTACCATCCTTCCCTACAAAATAACAAGGACAAAAGTATGCCCCTATTTTTTAGATTCATTGTGTGAATGTTCCTTTTTTTTATTTTTTATTTTTAGTCAACGGATGTCTCACCCATCCATTCCTAGAATGACATGATCATCATTAAAATATACTATTCAATATTATTATTTCCCTTCATACTATTAAATCTTGAACTGATCGTATATGTTATAGTAACTATGAAATCGTAGTTGCGTTATAGTAGTTACAGTTTCATAGCGACTAAAATGTGAATGCTATTGAATAAAATAAGTCTAAGTTGTAGCAACTATAAAATTTTAGCTGCTATAACATAAATGTTAAGTGAATAGTTTGAATCTACATTATAGCATATGAAATTATAGTTGTTACAATGTAAATGTTAGATGAACATGTTAAATCCACACTATAGCAGTTATAAAACATAATTGTTATAATATATCTGACGAATTCAAGATTTAATGTGTGATAGTGGATAATTATTTTGAACAATACACTTAAGAGGTAGCTATGTCATTTTATAAAAGAGGTTTGTGGAGTGAGATGTCCTTTACCATGATCCTTTATAATTTCAATAGGTGTACTTGTCGATTATTGTCCAAATAATATAATAATGACTAAGATGGACTAATCTTGTTTGTGCAATCAGAGTAATTCAGAGGATTAGAGTTCGATATCAGTAGGGATGGATGGATTTTTAGAGATTAATTTCTCAAGATGCATAAGTTGTGTCCTGAATATAATAACCCTACTGCAGAAGACTTTGCTAGCTTAGATTAGTTTCACCTTACACGAGAGCAAGATCGATGAATCAATCATAAATTGCTAATTTATTATAAGAACCACAATCATTTAGTTGAATTAATTGTTTATCAAATTGAATTAACTAGATCCGATCAAATTGAATCAGATGATTCAAGCCAAGTCAATTTAATTGTTCGATCAATTAGATTAATTAAATCCATCAAGATCCAACCAGTTGACCCAAACCATGGCTCAAATGGGTTGGGTGGAGAATTAGGATGGGTATATTTCGGTTAAAACCGGCGAACGGAAAAAATTAATCTTTTTGGTTCAATTTTTTTGGTTTTTCGGTCGGTTTCGATTTCAATTTTTTAAATTTTAATTATTCGGTTCGGTTTGCGATTTTGATTTTTAAAAAATCGAACCGACCATATTATATTTAAAATATAATTTTTATAGATATTGAATCATACAAATGGAGTGAGCTATTAATCATTTTTAATTTTTTTATTTATCACTTTATATATTTACTTATTGTACAAAATTTTACTATTACTCTTATTTTGAATTTTCATTTCAATTTTAAATTTTTAATAAATTGATAATTTTTTTTTCTAAACTAATAATTGTAGTCATACAAATTTAATTTAATTTATTATATAAATGGTATATAAACGTATAAATTAGATCGTATTATAAAAAAATCAGATTGAACTGTAATTAAATGATTTGATTTTGAATTAAAAATTTTTAAAATTAAAATTGAAAAAATTAACTTGTAGTAGCGTAAAATCAGATTAAATATTTCGATGTCCGTCTGCGGAAAATCAATGCAACTGTCCAAATATCCTTGAAACTATTCCCCACCTGCTGGGCTCCACCAATTCAACCACCACGTCATCCGATAGGATCACAGGATGGAAAGGGAAGTTTCAGTTTCACCTCCATTAGTTATTGTTTTTAGAATACTACCCACATTCCCATTAAATCTAATTAAAAAATAGCCATATGTACTATCACCTTTTAATTTCCGATATAAAAAAATAAGAATATTTTCGATATAAAAAATATATTAAAACCAATTTTAATTTTGTTAAACGTAAGAGATAATCTTTTTGAGAGGAATATAATAATTATAGCTCTTTTAATTTTTTCTTATTTTAAAATTAGCTGTAAGAAGATACTTTTTTAACGTAAAATATAAAAGAGCAGTTGGTATATATTTTAATAATAAATTTAATTGAGAGGAAAAATGAATTTAGTGATAATTTAAGAGGATTGAGTTATGAAATAAGGAGTATCTATCAAGTACCCTCAAGACAAAAAAAAATTTAACATTTTTAAATATAATTTATTTTGTTCATGTGCGTGATATTTTAATATGTTAAAAATAAATTGCACATAAAAAGAAGAAAATTATGAGTCTTGACTAAAAGCTCCGATGATATTGGACTAAATAAAAAAAAAGCTCATAACTTTTCTACCAACCCCAGAGTGGTTTGTTTTTATTTTTTAAAAATATTTTTTAATTCATGGGTATATTATTTAGGTTTTAATTTAAAATTTTAAAAATTTAAAATTAAATTATAATATTAAGCACAATAAAATTTTTAAAATGGTAAAAAATTCACGAGAACAGCATAATTTCGCCCCACGAGCATCTCATTGCCTTTTCTTTAAGAGTCGGAGCACTGCCCTTACACAGGATCGAACGAACCCCCTCGAGCGCAGCGGAGGCGCAACATCGAGGGCAGGCGAGGGAGATGAACGGAGGGGCGATCGTGGCTTCACGGCCTGCCGTGATGGTCACCAACGACGACGGAATCGATGCACCGGGGCTCCGTTTCCTCGTCGATCTCCTCGTCGCGTCTGATCGGTACCGCGTCTTTGTCTGCGCTCCCGATTCGTGAGTTCATCACCTGCTTTTCCTTCGGCAATTTCTCTCCCTTTCTTCTCCTCTGTGTATAGCGAGACATCGGGTGTTCGATTATTATTATTATTATTATTATTATTATTATTATTATTATTATTTTTGTGTATTTATGTAGTCTGCGTTAGACTTTAGTTATTTACTCGCTCGCTCGCTCTCTCGCACTGTAATTAATTGGATGATACAATTTGACCATGTTATTGTACTTAGATTCGCTAATCTGACCTTATGCATGATAATATTCGCTCGTTTTGTAGGGACAAATCAGGTGTTAGTCATAGCATTACTTGGAATCGTCCTCTTAGTGCCAAACGTGCTGAGATCAGGGGTGCTACAGCATTTGCAGTATCAGGTTCTTCCATCTGCTCAATAACCTTGTTTATGAATTGAGAAAACATTATCTGAACATACCGTCAAAATTCATTTTTTGTATGTATAGAAAAAAATCTTGGGGTAAATCGAAATGATCAAATGTCAATCTCCTAATGTTACTCTTCAAGTGCTTGGCTTATGTTGCGGCTTATGGCTTGTTTAGAATGTAAATCTAGGTTATTAGGGCCACCTGAACTAGGAAATTGGCAGTCTCTTCGAGCGTTAGAAAGCACTACCCAGTGAGCAATGGAGGAACCAAGTGGTAGATAGTTGTTATTAATTATGGCTAGCAGGTTATAATGACACTCAACGTGGGTTCTAATTTTCAAAATATTTAACCATAGTTTTCGAGATGAGGAAACTATTGTTTGACTAATCTCCACTCGGTATCACCCCTTTTAATTTTCCCCCTATTTCTTCTTCCACTAAATCTCCTATTTGTGAACATAGTCACCATATTACGTCAATCATGACAGAAGTTCAGTGAATTCAGTTGACGGATATTTTACTGGACAACCAATTGGCAGTATTTCATGCATTTGATGACAAAACATTTTTGAAACTTTTAAATGAAATGACAAATTTGTCCGTGATCATTGTTCTCCCATTAGTAATGGAGTTATGCTCACAATTCTTCACTTCCAATATTCTCATGAGTTTCTATAAATAATGTTCTTGTGTGATTTGTAGGCACTCCTGCAGATTGTGCATCTTTAGGAATTTCTGGGAAGCTCTTTGATGGCATGATTCCTGATTTGGTAAATTTTAGATCAAATATCCTCAACTCACATGATGCATCATTTACTACCTGTTCTAGCTTTGTTTACCTGTAATACAATGGTTTAGGAGACATTATTCAATTGTAAATTCTTAACTCATCAACTAACTCGAGTTTGTACTATTCCTGCAACATACAGGTGATCAGCGGGATCAATATTGGAAGCAATTGTGGATACCACATGTTAGTATAATTTTATTCATTTTTTTCTGCTGAATTTTCTATTATAATTTTATTGCATGTATCAGCATCAGTAAAGACTCAGTTCTAATAGCCAATGACCACTAAGAGGAGGAATTCAGGAACCTCAGTTATTTTTTTGGATGCATTACTTAGTTCTCATAGGTTCCGGAGTTGGCATGTTCTGGGGCTAAATAGAATTTCAAATTTCTCCCTGCTCTAACTGAACAGTTTGCACTCCAGATGATTTGCATTCTATTGTTTGCCTTCACTGATTGCAAAATTTCATTTTACTTGACTCAGGAACAATTACTTTATTGTATTTAAAGGCTTAATAAAAGCATTGAAAAGCAACAGGAACCGATGACTTCTTGGCTAATTTTATTTTTTTTCACATATCATTCTTGGTGGTCCAAAAGCCAAGTTAATTATTTTTGTAAAGATCCCTCCAGTAGAAAGGACGGTCAATTAGCTAAACCCTGCCAAGTTTTTCCAGTTTGAAGTTTGTTCTTAGAAAGCTTGTCACGGCTCAACACTTTCTGAGTCTACACTTTGAAATTACTTCAAGCTTGTTTTCTGAAAATCACTCCGTGCTTGAGCCTAGCAAAAATGAGTTTTTCCTTGCACAGGCTTGGCTCAGTATATTAGAACTTTAGTCATCTGCAAGTTTCAACCTTGAACATGCTTACATATTGATGTTGAGATTGTTGTTTGTGATAGCTATCCTGGTTTCACTTGTATCCAGGGTATACTCTGGGACAGTAGCTGGTGCTCGTGAGGCATTCTTGTATGGTGTACCTTCTGTAGCTATCTCATATGACTGGTATGTAAGGGATTTTATCATTTGGTTGAATTAATCTTTTTCTTGAATATCCTAGTTTGTTTAGAAAAGTAATTTTAGAATTTTCCTGTGTGCTATCAGCATTATCTTCAACCTTGTTTACAATTCGAGTCTGCGATCTTCAGCCATATTTATACAATTCAAAAGGCTGACAGTTGACACAAGTTTTTTGATTTGACTTAATGAACACAACCTAAGTCTACAAAGAGGGTTGACATATCTTGTGAACTAATATATGCTTTCCCAGGGGCAGATTTTTGATTATTTATTTCCCCCCATGATTATCTTTTCCTGTTTCTGTTTTTTCAACATGACTACTAGTTAAGCAAGTAAAACTTTATCAACTAAATCACCGGTAAGTTTGTTCTTTTTCTTTGATCTATGAATAGGATTAAGTAATTTTTAGAGTTTTGAATGATGTTTATTTCATGGGTTTATTAATTTCTTAATAATGCAATTCACTGGTTCCATATACCATTTAGTAAATAAGTTGTCTTTTAGAATCAAAATTGTGGAATTAAAAGAATCAAAATTTTCTAAAAAATGAGGATAAAAAAGGATGTTGGCAAATGGACCTTTTTAGTACTCTGTAGATTCAAATTCACTCATAAACGTTCACTTAAAATGTGAAATGTTGAACCTCATGGTGTCTAAAGTTCGAAAACTTACTAGAGTGTAGTTTATGATACATGGATTATTCATAATCTTTTTAATTGCACAATGAGATTCTTGTTGGAATAATTCTGTGATTGGGACCTAAACACATGGAATCATGTGGATGACAATGCATGCTATTCCGCATGCTTGTTACTGGGATTCGTGCTTCCTCATTTGTCTTTCATAAGGCATTTATTTGATTGAGCCACACAATAAAGCATCGATAATCCTAATGCACCAATTTAAAGCCGTATTCCTGCTATTGTTATGTTCACTGCATTTCCTTTTATGCTTGTTTCAGGATGTCAACTGCAACTTGGTGGATTAGATTATATGTAACAAAATTATTACATGGCTGGAGGAAACTTTATTTAATTTGGTTAATTGTTTGTCACTTTGTCCCTTTCTATCTCTCAAGTAAGGTAGTCTTTTTCCTAGCTACCTAGATGATACTGGAGTTTTTCATTCATCTGGTTTTCAGGAAGGCAGGTAAAAGCAATGCAAATGACCTGAAGCTAGCTGCGGATGCTTGCTTCCCCCTCATAAATGCTGTATTGAATGAGATTAAAGCAAAGACATATCCTGAAGATTCATTTTTGAATGTAGATGTACCCTCAGATGCTGTAAACCACAAGGTGATAATTGGAAGCAGACTTAGGATGTTGTTTTAAAGTGTATTAACTTTACTTTTCCTGTATAGTAATTCTTGAATAATGTTCCTTGGTATATGCCACAGTTTTATTTAATATTATCGTTTAGTCAAATTTACCTTATCATAGTATTTGTGAAGAGGAGCCTTGGTGTAACAGTAAAGTTGCCGCCATGTGACCTTGAGGTCATTCATGGGTTCGAGTAGCGGAAATAGCCTTTTGCAAAATGCAAGGCAAGGATGTGTACAATAGACCCAATGTACCTTGCAAAATTCAAGGTAAGGCGGGAGCTCCGTGCACCGGTTTGCCTCTTTATAGTATCTGAAAAAAAAACTGGCAAATACTGTTGAAACTTGCTGACATAGATTTTCTGAATCATAGTTGATCAAGCAGTCTTAGGCTTTGAAGCTCATGCATAACCTCGTTCCTTTATATATCTAACCAACACTTCAGATTATAAGAATTGGGATCATAATAGAGATGCATGTCATTAGGGGTGAAGATATCTAATGGAGACATTATGATTTACTAGTTTCCAAATATTATCATAATACTCACCGACTGCAAAACTGTCATCTTTTTGATTACTCAATGAGAGACACATGAATAAACAAACCATTTTAGTTATTCAGCATCTAGAATTTTCTTTAAAATCCTTTCTGGAGCATCATTTTCTTTTCTAGATTTCTACTTCTCTGACAACCTGCACTCTCTATACTTAGTATTTCTAGGAGAAATCCAAATTGTCTGATGTCAATCATCCTCTTTGGCCGCTATAAATTAAACTGAAACTAATTTTTGTTTCCTGTGTTTTTTTTTCCTTTTCGTGTACTTTAGCTATGATAATGTTAATGTTTGTGTTTCCACAGGGATTCAAGATAACCAAGCAGGGGAAATATATGGCCAGAATTGGTTGGGAGCGAACATATTCTAACAGACCAGCACTTGAAACCTATCAAACTTCAAACATGGATGTTGACTCTGTTTCAGGTTTTGCAAACGATAGTCCATCTCATGTAGAAAATGAACTTCTTTTTAAGAGGGTAAACATTTGCTTTCTTTTCATCTGTCTGCTGAATTTTATAACCTTTCCATCCATCTAAAGTTGATCATAGGTTGCTCCTTTTTGTTTTAAATTATTTTCTCGGTGCTGATTATTTCATTTTTGCATCTCTTCTCCAAATGATTATGATTTAGATTTAGTTTTTCGTACCCTTCTACCATTCAGCCTCGTGCAAAGCATGCTTATTGTGCACAATAGACGCTTCCCTGTGACCCACATTCATCAATTATCATGGGTTTGTATTAATTTATGCACCGGGTTGCCCCTTTATTATTTTTTTTTAACCCTTTTACGATTCAGCACAGCAGGTTCTCTCTCTTTTTGTTTTGTTAATCTATCAAGTAAATAGTAATTTGTTGGCTTTAGCCACATTCATCAATTATCATGGGTTTGTGCATTACCTGTTCCATGTCGTTACTTTAATGCATCTGCTTCACAAAATGGATTCGATAGGGAATACAATAATTATTCCTGAATGGAATGGATAAAGTAATGAAATAGAAATCTATATTACTTAGTTTGGTTCATGGAACAAAATAAATAGTTCATTTTCTATTCTAGGTTTTGTTTGTAGTTTGTACTTTGTACAAATGCTATAAGTAACAGCTAAGGAATAAGTTTCCACAATAACAAGATATCTCTTCAAGTACTAGCAATGGTTCACGTGGCCAAGCCTGTCTGACATGCTTAATCCATCTCATCTATTTGATCCGCTCAGTCTGCTTAGTCAGCCCAACCTGCTTAGTCCAATCAGTCATTTAGCTTCCCTAGTCTGCTTGGCCGTTCAACCCGCTAAACCTATTGGGTGGGTCTGGTTATTCATTCCCGCTGGATGTACTTGAATTGTCCAACTCGCTTGGTCTGCATGGTTTGCCCTTCCTAGTTCTACCATTCAAAATATAAAAATCTTAAACAATTGGATAGGGTATGAATGGATAAGATGGATAACTAATTGCCTATTTGGGAGGAGGCGAGAGAAGGGTAAGTAATGGAAAGACAACTTTTACACTTGTTTGGGAAGAAGGTGAGGGAAGGAGGTGAGGAGAGGGAAGGGGAGGCAAATCGGGGTGTAAGGAAGTTACCCTTCCTTTCCTTTTCTTCCCCTCAGCCCATCCAAACAGAGGCTAAGAAGCATGATCAGAAATAACAATTTCTTGTTGGTATTATGAGATCATTTTGGTAATTGAACATCAAAGCGAGCACCACTTCCATGGAAAATCCATAGGGAATTCAGTATCGATTCATACGAATCCGACGCATCATAATAAATTATGCTTTTATTGTGATTAGTACTACGGCATTTTGATATCATGTATTAACAGCTCCATGTATTTTTTTAAGTTTACCCGAATCATCATAGATAAAGCCATTTTATCATAAAAAATGCATTGATTTTGGCGAAAAGCTGCATTTGAATGCATATTTCGATGCCATCAACAAAGCCATTGAGAAAACTATAACTTAATCTCCGTTAATTTTACTCTTTACATTCTTTGAGCAGGTTATCGACAGGAAGAATGTAGTAAGGGAGGAAGAAGAGGATATAGACCACAGGGCTGTTCAAGAAGGATACGTGAGTTCGCTTCCTTTTTCTTCTTTTCATTTTATTCCCTTCATCACATTGGTATCACAGAGGATACTTATAGATGTTGCGAATATCCTCATTTCTTCAGATCACAGTCACCCCTATAAGCGCACTGTCTCACACAGTAACTGAAGATGTGTCTTTCTTCAAAGACTGGCTTACTCATTTAGTAGATCATTCGTCTTCTTCATCCTTATGAAGTGAGTATGCTCGAGTTCTTTTTGTTTCACTGCATGCCTCTTTTCTCAAAATGCCAGTAGAATTTCGGAATCATCAAAATACTCTTCAAACTTTTCAAACTCTTATCATCTCCCGAACTGTTTGCACTGTTAATTTACTTGTTCGGAAGGCATTTTGAGGAAGGAGGCAAAATAGCGGCGAAATGCAACTTTCTCCTTTCTCTTTTTATCGATATGTGATTGATGTTCATACCATTCATTCCTACAGGCATTTAAAAGAACTGGGAGTCATCTGCCTATCTCATTTGCAGATTATTTATCTCAAACTGCTCTCCTAGTCACTCTGAAGCATTTAAGAGTTTAAATTCAATTCATGTAGCACACTCTAAAACTGCAGCATACTCATTGTACTTTATATCCTTATTTCTCTTTAAATTATTACCACTGGTGAGAAAATTTCATTTCACTCTTCTTTAGGGTATTCTTAAAGCATTAATAAAACACCAATCAAAACTTTTAGAACCCTAGTCGTTCAACCTCTTAATTATCGACAGTTGTGTGACTTGTAGCTTCGTTATTTCTTAAATGAGTTTTAACAATGTTCATAATTAGGTGGTGAAATTTATGCACAATTGATTTAGATAGAAACTTTTATTTATTTATTATTATTATTATTATTATCAAAAGATGTTCCATTTTGAAGGAGAGTCTTCACGTAAGTTGCTTTCATGTGATTTAGTGGATGGATTTGAGTTGTGAAAATAATTTTTTGCATTGTAGGATTAATAGATTCTTCTTGAGAATTTTATATTGACGGGAGTGATTCTCTTTTATATCGAAAGATGTTCCAATTTAAAAAAAATTAAAAGGTTGTCTTGCGCTTTGAAAGTATTTAATAGCAGTTTTGGAGAAAGTATTCTAATATGTTTAAAATTACTAAGTAATTATAATTAAAATTATTTTAATATCGATCAACATTATTCAAATATTAATTAAAATTACTTTAATTTGATAAAACTTATTAAACATTATTGGAATAGTTTGATTAAAATTGTAATAATTTTAAATTTTAAATTCTAAAGGAAAAAGAATGCCTTGGGCTATAATGCAGTGGTAGGGCACTAATAGTCTGATTTCTATTTACGATGTACTGAAGTATGTTTTGAAATGTTGGATTGTTATACTGTCTATTTGTTCTTTTTATTTATCCAGATTATTGATGAAATAGGACCAATTCGATTACCTCCAGATAAAGGTTATTTGGAGCAAAACTTGGAGCAGTTTTGGCAAAGCCACTCTAATAACTGTTTCATGTTAGAGGGCATTTTTAGAATATGAGGTTTTTAATACTTTTTTTTATAAAAATGATAATAAAATTAAGCGATGTGTTTTTATGAAAAAAACATGCATTTTTATTATTTTTGATGATTGAAACTCGCATGAAATAAACACTCCTTACTGATGAAATGTTTTCTTTATATTACATATTTACCATCCCGTCCACATTGAAACCGGCCCAATAACGTAAACGACCCATATCCAAGGCCCTCGATTGTTTCGATGGGCTGAATGGTACGGCTATAAAATCACGACATTTTTGGAACCGCCTCAACTCGTTCGACCACTGACCGCCCCATAAGGTGGTCGTCTCCGGCGATCGGCACTCCATCGCCCATCTCTGCCTTCTTGAAGGCGACATGGGCTCTAAATCCTCAGATCGGCCCTCCTCCTCGGCCTCCTCTTTCGCCTCTGCAAGTGCATCTGGTGGGCTCCTGGAAGAGGAGCAGAAACACAAAATCCCCTCCGCCCGACGACGAAGAGAAAATCCTTTCGCAGACTTCGGAAGGTAACGAGGTTGTTTCTCCCTCAAAACTATCTTCTCATCTGATCTCGAACCTTGTAGTTACATGGCGGAAAAGAACCGGAAGCTGGGAGCTCAATTTCGAGCGGATGCCGCCTACGTTTCTTCGCTCCGATCCGATGGCGCTCCCGCCGATTCCGAAGAAGATAAGGGCGTCTTTCGTGGGGTCTCCATTTTCGTCAATGGTTTTACCATCCCATCCAGTCAGGTTCTTAGCTCTGTCCAAAATGATTAACTGGAAAACCTAGCTAACCCGCTTCACTTACCATTCAATTCATGAGTTTGGTAATGGCTGAGATTTTACACACTGTTCTCGTACGACCCTTTGTAATTAGATGGTGAATTTGGTTATCAGGAACTGAGGGGGTACATGCTGAAGCATGGTGGGCGATTTGAAAATTACTTCTCGAGAGATACAGTGACTCATATCATATGCAGCAATTTACCCAATAGTAAAATGAGAAACCTTCGGTGTGATTGTTGTTGCTCTAATTTATTTTGCACTTATATTTTTCTCTGACTGATCTCCTTGTGTTGGTTGTTTTGGTTTAGTGCGTTCAGCCATGGTTTACCTGTCGTGAGACCTGAGTGGGTGCTGCACAGCCTGGCAGCTAATAGACTCTTGAGTTGTGAGATTTCTGCCGATGCATGCTTCTTTTCTTAATATGCTTGCAGCTGTTATATCTCCTTGAGGTTTGCTTATGTTAGGTCTTAGTATACATCAACAAGATCACGTTATAGGCAAGTATTTGTTGCCTATGATGCTGGAATACCATTTCTTTTAACAGATGATATTCAGGCCTGAATATGTGCAGGCAAGCAATTGCATGTTTGTAGGGATGTGCTTGCAAAATAATAGGTCGTGTGCACTGGTATTATATTTGTATAAATGATTATGCAGACAGAGCACATTCTCTTCTTTTTATTTTTGGTACCCTGATGACTGATGACTAGCCAAAATTTGAAACCATCAAGCCTTTTTATGTGCAACAAAGCATTAGCCATCACAACAAAATGGGACACGCTATTGTTTGTTTTTGGGTGCACTAAAGTGTTGAAGTTCCATCACTATGTAAGTTGGCATGCTCCAGTTGGGTCAATATATGGGAGTGGAGAGCACAACAAATGGACACGCTATGTAAGTTAACATGTGGCTGGTGCTTTCACTCATTTTGTGATATTGATTCTTAAGCTCTTCTATTAAATGACACGCTTGCCATATTTTTTGTGTTCTTTTGAATGGCAAAATGCGTGAAGCAAAATGCGTGAAATTGGGAGTTTCTACACTGAAAAATATGGCAATTGCATTGCTTTTTTATGTAAATAGAGTAACAAAATGATATGGTGCTTATTGTTTCAGGCGATGCAAATGAAATTTATATTTATTAGATATTAGTATTACCTTTATATATTAACCACACATCTACTCATCCTATATGACAAGGCAAGCTTATTTTGTGTTTTGTTTTCCTCAAGGGGCTCCATATCAGCTTGTACATGGTGCATGCAAACAACGGAAACTCTCAACTTACTTTCATCACCGGAGCATTTCAACCATCAGTGATGCCAAAGGTTGTATAAATCATGATGAGAAAATTAAGGTTGGTCAAAATCACCCAGTGGTACCAACTGAGGGCCAAACATCTGAATGTGGAGGGATAAGTATTCAGGTTGGTGATGTGGCATGCTTGAAAAGTGAAGAATTTTCTCAAGCAAGAGATGCAAATCGAGAACCCTCTGGTGTGTAAGATTACTTTGCCATTTTAGTTGCATTTGGTTCCACAAATGCTCATTGTCGTTAATGCTAGTATTTAAATAATTTAAGTCTAACCATTCTTTATGTGTGGATTCACAGCTTCCAATATGGTACATTCAACTCTTACAGATCCAAATTTTGTGGAGAACTACTTCAAGGTGGTTTGATTAACTTGTTTTGCAAGTAAATTTACATGTAACTATTGTAAAGCTTTTTGGAAATATCTTTTACCAAATGTTTCATATCTTTGACTTAAATCTAATTGCCTTTTGTTATCTTATATTTCAGAAGTGGACTGATTGTTTAATATGACAGTTTACTTTTGCAATAGTAAGTAGTTATTTATAATTTACCTTCAAGACTTTATACAAAACAATAATCTTGTTTTACTGAGAAAATGGAGAACAGCTGAAATAGAATATAGAATTGAAAATGGAATCAGGGAGAACAGAAAGTGTCTATGTTTGTCATTGTTGTGGTATGACCTAAATGTACCACTGAGGCTTTCTTTCTCTTCTTCTAATTTTGCACTGTCATTTGGCTCGAAGTTGTTGAGATTTTTGTATTTGTATACAGTTCAATTTTCCCCTCTACTTCACAAGGATTCTAACATTTATATTTGATGGGGAGTGGACCCCTACAGTTTCATTCGTTAAGAGAGTTCTGAATATTTGGTTTGGACCTAACTATTTGGTATTTAGAATTCCAGGCTGCATTTTATTGGGACATGGAGAAACAGGTACCGACAGCGATTCTCTAAATTGCTTACTGGAGTTAAAAGCAGCAATGAAAATTTGAAGTGTCATTCAACCAAACAGAAAACTGCAATCATACACATTGATATGGTAAATTATTATTTTTATTCTAGAGATATCTGTCATGATGTTGTGTATTTTTCTGTAGTCCTTGCTCTCACTGCTTTCATCTACATTTGGTGTTAATTTGTAATCGTTGTCCAAATGCTTTCTTGTGTACTAAAAGTCTCGTGTTTCTTCTAAGGACTGTTTTTTCGTTTCGGTGATTATAAGAAACTTCCCAGATTTGGTTCATAAGCCGGTAGCAGTGTGTCACTCTGACAACCCCAGAGGAACTGCTGAAATATCATCTGCCAATTATGTGGCAAGAAATTTTGGTGCAGTTTGAGTGCATACACCTTTTAGTGTTCCTATGCTTGACGATGATAAACATAATTCTCCTTTTATGCATACCTTTCTTTCAGGTGTTAAGGCTGGGATTTTTGTCAGAGATGCCAAAGCTTGCTGCCCTAATCTTGTTATATTGCCTTATGACTTTGAGGCTTATCAAGAGGTAATATCCACTTGATTGCATGAATCTGCTACCATATACAGTGAAAAGTTTTAATCTTTTCTTTTTTTAGATGCTCATCTTGCTAAGCATCCTGCAGGTGGCTGAGCAATTCTACGACATACTACATAAACATTGCAGCAAAGTTCAGGTACATATTGCTACTACTTGCTACTTAACATGTGTATCAATTTAAAAAAAAATCATAAATTACTTTTGAGTCTAAAAATCATCTCCTATAATACTTGACTACAACTGGTTACCAGAGAATAGGTAAAATCTTGTACTATATAAAGGTACATATACATATATGTAGTATATGCAAACTTGGTAATCAGTACTTAATTCATCAAATTGGGTCGTGCATGTTTTTTTTGCATTCATTGAGTTTCACTGCACACAATGCAATTTTCTTTTTTACTATTTTGAATTTAAGTGCATCTTTCTATTTATCTATCTTCTTGTTTTGTTTGTCCTAATCTAACATTGGATGAATGTGCAGGCATTAAGCTGCGACGAAGCATTTTTAGATGTGACAGAATGTGATGTTGATCCTGAAGACATAGCATTGTCCATTAGAAAGGAAATTGCTGATACTACACGTTGTACAGCCAGTGCAGGAATTGCTGAGAATTTGCTCCTTGCACGTTTGGCTACTAAGTCTGCTAAACCTAATGGCCAGCGATTCCTTCCATCTGAAAAGGTGGAACTTCACATTGTTGCATTGTTGTTAAAGTATTTCACATTTAGTTCGTATGTGTGTCATTATACCCTTTTTTTTTTAGTGGACTTTATTTTTAAAAGTCTGTTGTATTACTTCATATCATTATTTCTTTTTATTTATACCAAATCTACCCATTTTTTAGTACTATTGTACTGTGGGATTGGTAGGTAGAAGACTACATAAATGATCTTCCTGTCATCGAACTTCCTGGCATTGGGTATGCTACACATGAGAAACTTAAGAAGAGGCAAATTCAAACCTGTGGTCAAATGCGCATGACTCAAAAGGTTTTTTTCCATTAATTATTTAATATTAATGTGCTTATATTGTTCAGAGGTTCGTTACTTTATTTAATTATCTAATCTTCACTGTTGATAAGATTTCTTATGCGGTTTTACACCTTCATTCTTTGCATACGCTACATTATTTGTTCCAATGTAAGCAGAAAGGTTAAACATTTCTCCAGTAACCAAGTTCTAGCTTTAAGGTCATGAAGTCTTTATTATTCAATTATTAATTTATTCCTTATTCTTTTCTTTATTCTCATAACTACTGCCTTATAAATAATTCACTTTCTATTCCATCTTTTCTGTCCACCCTAAACTTCTATCATATTACATTTCTAGGACCTAAATTATAATTTATGAATTTCATTATCATTCACGATTCTTGTTTAGAGATGACCTCAAAGTCAGACCTCAACAGACACAAAACTATTGGAGAAGATGGCACCATGTGTTGCTCCAAGCACAAGCGTGACTTTATTCAAGTAGTGTGCCACATCCAACACCTATCATTCCTTGGCACTCACTGAGGCGGCCAATCAACGGCTGAGGTTGTCCTAAACAAGACAAACAACTTGTGATTTCATAACAAACAATAATGACGTGGGTATTATTCAGAATCTACAGTCATTGTCTGCATCAACTCTAGGCAGCAAATCCTGAATAATTGGATGGCATGGTTTTTGTTGTATAGTTTCTTGCTTCTGATATGTAATTATTTCCCAGTGTAACACAAGTATGCAATATTACTACTCATTACTAGCACCTTGTTTTCCCTATTTTTTCAGAAGGCTGTTAATTATCAGATAAAAACCACTTGTTTGATTTACGTCTATAGGAAGATCTGCAGAAGGACTTTGGTGAAAAAATTGGTGACATGCTGTGGAATTATTGTCGTGGAATTGATAATCGAAATGTTGGAGAAGTTCAGGTTTGAGAGCATAGTTGAATATTCCTGTTTGATTGGAAAAAATTCAAATATATTAGGAAAAACTAATATATGGATAGACCATTCTACTTAAGTTATTGAATTCCATTATCTTATTAATAACGTGTTGGAAGATTAGTAACTTTTATAGTCGGAAGATTAGTAACTTTGAATTTTTCTGCAGGAAGCAAAATCTATTGGTGCTGAAGTTAATTGGGGAATTAGGTTCAATGATATGACAGATGTGGGTTTTGAGCTGGAATTGTTATCTACATTTTATTGTCTTTATAGTGCAGGAATGGCATCATGTTTATGGTGTTGTATCTTTGTTGAATTTCAGTGTAATCATTTCCTCATCAATCTCTGCAAGGAGGTCTCATTAAGGCTTCAGGGATGTGGAATACAAGGTCGTACTGTTACATTGAAGGTATTATACATCTACAGGCTATTCGGAATGCAAAGTTCTTATATCTGTCATTTTGAAGTGCTATGCATGGATGTCCTTAATGCATCTTTCAGGTGAAAAAAAGAAAGGAAGGAGCAGCTGAGCCGTTAAAGTTCATGGGCTGTGGGCACTGCGAAAATATGAGCCGGTCCATTACGGTATTTATTGCATCATAAATAGCACTGTGAAAATATGAGCCGTTAAATTTGAGGAATTTTTTGTTTTTTTTTTTTCATATTTTCTGCAAATGCATCATAATGTGTAACTAATTTTGTTGGTTTCTGCAGGTACCTATTGCCATAGATAATGAAGCTGCACTTCTGAGAATAGCGAAGAATTTGTTTTCTTCTTTTCACATTGGTAGGTCTTAGTTTGGATCAGATCAATGTCTACATAATAGCACTGTTAGACTATAAGTTCCCATCATGAGCATGGTGAGCTTGTCTTCCTTTGGCTCGTTTGCCTTTTAAGCAAAGTAGTCAAGGCTAACAAGTCTCTTCATGACACTTAATCCAAGTCAATATTACCTAGGTGTAGGAACAACTAACAAGTCTTCAGGTAGTTCAGATGTATGACTGTTTGTTATTTAGTACATCTCATCTTCAGGATCGAATAATACATCTTTAATTATGACCTGATTTAATTGTGAATGCATTTGAGGTTATTTGAGTGCTGAAGAATTATATATTTTCTTGAATTAAAATGCACTTCTTGCTAATCATGTGATTATGTTTGTCTTCTCATAGATGTCAAGGAAGTTCGAGGCATTGGTTTGCATTTAACAAAGCTTGAGAGTGCAAAAATTACTAGGAAAGGTATGTTAGGAAATTTGCTTGACAATTCTTCACACATGGTAGTGATGTACACTCGACCATGATAATGCAGATAATGATGTTGAGAATGGAATTATATGAAGTACCTTGATGCATTCTTTAAATTATTTATGACTGGCTCCCAAGATTTCTTATTCCTAAGAGCTAAACCCAGATTGCCTAGAAGTTAAGTCCCTTCATTTTAGCTTCTCACAAGTTATCTGAGACAATGCTGTGGGAATTCCCACATTCATATTTCTGGTTATTTAGGAATTGTGCAAGACAAGGATCTTTAGGGTTCTATTTTGCTATATATTTTCTTTGAGACCAATGCTAATGTCTGTTTCTGCTTTTGATCAATTCTAAAGGTCGTGAGAATATAGCAGTATGGCTCAGTTCTTCTATGCATGCAACGAGAACCAAACAAATTAGTCAGTCTGATAGACAATGTGATAATGGAGGTAAACTTATGGTTTTATGGTGTTTGGAAACCTTTTTTGTTGACATTGCATGTACATCTGTTAGATGTGATCTCTTATTCACAGATGCCCCAATATCATTGCAGATTTTTCATTTTCTAGTGGGGCACCAAAATCAGAAGATTTAGACAGTTCACACAAGCTAGATCACGACAACCCTACTCTGCTCTTTCAAGATGCAGAATCTAATTGCTCGTCGATTAAGGATGCTGATTATGTCAGACCAATTAGATCGTCAGCATTGCCTCCTTTACAAGATCTTGATATAGATGTGGTTAAGAATCTCCCTACTGAAATTATATTAGAAATGGATGTTCTTTACAAGGGGGAATTATCTGATCTTATCAGGAAGAGCAAAGGGAACAATTGCTTGACCCATGGATGCTCCTCTACTGTATCCTTGATGGATGCAAGCACTAACAGTGCTGACGCAAGCATATCTGATGCACAAATTGATTCTGTGAAACTGGGTCCAGATTCAAAAGACAAAGGGAAAATGCCTATGTGTGAGGTGCATTTTTTTTTTTAAATCGTACTGTACATTCTTTTGTTGTTTCCAGTTGATTAGCTGAAGGATCATTTTGTTCTTTGCTTTCGATTTTATTATCTATCTTTGGGTGCTCATTTCCTTGGTCATTTAGAATTATTTTTGACATGCTAGCATTTATTTTGTTGTTGAATTGAACATATTCAAGTCTCCAGTTCATGTTTGGGTTGATGAGACTGATCGAATGTGGAATTTAAGATCTCATACCAGTAACATACCAATTTGTTTTACACATGGATAAATATAGGCATCAACATAAATTAATCAGCATGAGTTATATGGCTTATATCATTGAGAATGATAATAAAAAATTATTAATTTGCTAAAATTCCTCAATGGCTATTCATTCTGGAGCTCAAAATCTTAGTTGGCCGCAGCTGCATAACTTTTAATATATGTGTAGCACATGCACTTATTCATCCTTTAGCCCTCCATTGACTGTAATAGCATTATATTGTTGTGCTAGAGTTCTATAATTGTGTGTGCATACATGTAATCTCTCTTGAATGAAACAAGAAAACATACTTTCAAACAGAAGTCTGATTACCCCTTTGATTTTCTTTTGTTATAATCATCTCATCAGCCTTTTACCTGAAAATCCGAAGGTGAATAATTTCTTGCTTAAATGTTACTTGTATTCCCTCTGCTTGTGGACCTTCTGACATTTCTCTCACCTAATTTGTATTTTTTTCTCAAAGAATGTGGAGAGTATCAGTGATGTAGATCAAGTAACGATGGAGCCTAAACTGTTTGATTTAATGCCTGCATCTCTAAGCCAGGCAGATGAGGCAGATGCTTCAGTTCTTGAACAGATGCCTGAAGATGTGAAAGCTGATGTACCTGTCCTACTTCCACTTCACAGAGAATTAAAGGTCTCTAAAGATTTTTATACGTGCATCAACTTTCCAAGCTGTGCACAATTTCCAGATCCTCACTTGGAAACCCATCTTTGGTCGGGTGATCCACCATGGTGGGTGGAGGAATTTAACACAAGCAAGAACATTCTTCTGAACTTTATTTCTAGGCATGCCAGATCCAGCAAGGATATTCGTCTTTCGTCTATTTTGCAGTCTGTATCTCCATTCCTGTTGCCAGTTTGTGAATTAAGCAATGAAGTATATGGTGAAGCAAGCTGTTGGTTACATGAGCTTCTTGTACAGTATATTGTTCTAAAAATTGGGTCTGATATTGAGGAGCTTTATAATTGCTTTTGTTTTCTAAAATGGTATGCTCATTTTACTTGGACTTCTTATGTTTGGTTTTACATCTGAACTTTTACAATTTTGTTCCTGTTTATTTATGGAACATATACTTGTCTTTGGAGAAATAAATGTAGTTAATTCCCATCTCATTCTCCTTTTCTTGTTTACTAATTTTTTTTTATTTCAATTTCAATTCAGTATGGTATATTGACTTGGCATGTCATTGTATTTTCAGGATCTCACCATCATCAAAAATTTTATTGCAAGTATACAACAGTGCACTTCCTCTTTTCCAGGTAAGAGCTTGGAACTTTTATGTTCTTTTCATATTAACTTTCCTGATGTTCTCGTGTTTGCTTGAGAGCATAAAAGTATTGCCTGTAATGTTTTGGCTCTCTGTTCTTATAGGCATATGGAAAAAATGGAAAACATGTTTTTTACTATAGATGGTTTGTAGATGGCCTATTGTTTAGGCTATCTGTAAATTGTTCTATTACATGGGCAACTGTTGATCATTCAATGCTTCATTGATACTCCAAACAATTTGTGTAGCCTAAATATGGACATTTTAAATGGTTTCTGTTGCAAGATATAACTTAGGGAACTTTCATACAAAATACTCTTTGATTATGGAGGTCAGGTGATACCGGTGATTAGCTTTTTACCCTCAATGATTATTCCGATCAACTTCTAGGGCGCTCATTGAAGGTTAACAATGGCTTTCAAGAATAAGTTGCTGTCATATCACGTGTTGTAAGATTTATGAGAATTGGATTCGTGATAATAGAGTTCTGAGAAGCTGAAATAGATCTGAATTGCTCCTGTATGGGGGACTATGGCTCATACGTAAAACTTTTCTATTTCTATACACTAGTTTTCCTTTTACCTAATACTTCATTCAATATATATCTACGCACTTAGTTTATTGATTGCCAACAACTCAGATCCTCATCATGATTGATTAATTGCTGCATTTATTTTTTGTCAATACTGATCTGCGCATTCGAGGTTCTACTATTACTCTGCACTTCAATATTATGGATTTTCTTTGTGCGTGTGCGTTTGTAATTGCATTCATGTGTTGTTTCTTATTCTTTCAAGCATCTTAGAAATGAATATTGCCACCCTGCTCTGGAGTTCAAAATCGAATTCATCAGCTTACTGTATGATATAGTTTGACATCTTCCCATCTTTCAGGCTTTGGTTAGCGAGAATTACGGAGGGAAATTGCGGCTGTCGGTTATACAAACCACTGATGAATGAAAGCATCTGTGCCAATCTGTGTTACGAGCATCTTGTGTTACGAGCATTCTTGCTTCTGCACTCGTTCGATAATTAAATTTTGATCTTGTACGTAGAGGACACAAATGTAACTGGTGCTTGTATATATGTGTGTGTATTGTGCTTTATATGTTCATACTTGAGATTTACATATTTGCCATTCTATTATGGCCAAATACCCAATTGCAGTTCCAAATAATTGAAAATTCGCAGAGATGGTCCCCTTCTGACAAGTGTAAATCAGGTCCTCTCTCATTCATTGATTTAAAATACTTATTTATTGCCATGGAATTGTTTCAGTAATTAGCTTAATCAGCATTACTTTGTATGAAAGCTGTGCCATACTCAATCGATGTATACATTAAATATATTGATATTATCTAAATTGATTTTAGTACATTTAGCTATCTACTGAAACAATGTGATTAGTGAATTTTCACAGTTGGTCCTTCGTGTTTTAATGTAAAATGTCATTGTTCAAGTCGTCTTAGCATTAAAATAAACTTAGTAATGAGGCACGCTCGTGAAATAAACAGGCTGAAGTTTATATATTTTTTGTAGTCGCCCCTCAAATGTTAAGTAATGCATTTGCATTATATGTAGGCAGCATAGTTGTATGCAAAATAAAATTTATCTATTTGTTATCTTTTATCTTCAGCTGTCTTCTGACCTTGGTAGTTCTCTTTATGGGGCTTGCAGGATTTGATCACCTCCATGGATCCCATCTGCCATCACTCCAAAGCATGAGCATGAAGGATGAAAGCAAGAAGCCCGACCAGGATTTGACGTGCCAGCATTGGGAGCAGAGTATGTTTTCCTGCAACTACTTTTTAATGATTATTGTAAGCCAACACTCCACACCGATAAACACTAGGTCCTTTTCCCCTTCTCTCTCTGTTCCTTTTTTCCCTTTCCTTCTCCACCAAAGTCAAACACCTGCTCATCATTTGGTCTTCACTTTTCTCTCATGCATTGCATGCCTCCCTTACATTAATCCAAGTCATACACCTAGTCAACTAGTGCATTATTCCATCTATTTAGTGTCATACTTTTTTTAGTTATGACTCTAAGAACATTTTGAATAAGATATTTAATTAATTATCATTATTGCAAAAGGTTCCTTTGTTGCATTATCCATGTTTGTTTTCTTGTGTCATCACATCATTTCTCACTATATAAACATATAACACCACTAAGCTACTCATTCCTCTCATTTGCATCATCCCTATCCCCATGAAGGTTCATCAATTGTTACTAGACCAACACCCTTCTCCTTCCTCCTCCATCTCATGTCCACTGCCCCCCTCCACCGCTACCGCCGTTGTCATTCCTCTCCAGCCACCTCAGAATCCCCAAAACTGCACCACCTCAATACTAGTAATTCATCACTTCATTATATATATATGTGTGTTTCTTCTCCTGATCATAGACCTCTGGAAATGTTTGTGTGCAGTCGACTGCAAGAAGCATAAGCAGATGGACACCCATGGCGGAGCAGATGAAGATCTTGCAGGCCTTGTTTGACGGCGGGATGCGGAGTCCAAGTTCGTCAGAAATTGAGGAGGTGACTGCGGAGCTGAGCAAGTACGGGAGGATCGAGGGGAAGAACGTCTTCTACTGGTTCCAGAACCACAAGGCCAGAGAGAGGCAGAGGCAGAAGCTGAACAAGAAACGCAGCTATCAACAGGATGGGGATACTGGTGCCGATCTCTCCAATCTCAATCTCAGGGTAAGAAGAATTAGTCTAACTATTGAATTCTCATTCTTGGAAATACAATGAATAAAAAGAAAACGGAGAAAAAATTACTTACTATTTTCTTTGAAATTGTTAAAACACTAAATGTAATATTCTTAAATTTTTGGTTGACAAATCGATGGAATACTCCACTTTAACTCACAGTTTAGAAGAGGGAATATCATTTTCTAAGTTGTAAATGAAAGCTTGCATAAATCTCTAGCTGCACAAAATGGAAATTCCTCACTAAAAAATTAACAAAATTATAATATTCATGGTAATTATATAATCACTTTTGAAAATATTATCTATTAAATATAAATCACTTTTAATCTTGTGCTCTAGAAAATATTGTCAATTTATCATCTTCATGTTTGTCAAGGATACAAGTAGATACAAACGCAAGTGTAATAAGAGTTGGAATTGCTTAGAGTTGAAGGTGGTTGGAGATGAATATGATGATCATGACGATCAAACTTTAGAACTTTTTCCATTGCAACCAGAGTTTAACTTCTGCAAGACCGAGGTAAAATTGTAATTTGTCCTTTTTTTTGGTTTATTTGTATTTGCTTAACTTGCTTTTTATCTCGTTTAATCGTTTAGAACTTGTCCCTGTTTTCTCTCTTTAAACTGTAGTTTTTTTTTTAAAAAAAATGGATTGATCAGTTCAACGGATTAACTTGAAAATTTTATAGATTCTATCTCTACGGATTACCAAGTGAACTTTAATACTGATTGATGATCTAAATCATAGTAAATAGTTTTATTATATTTTTTAAATAATAAAATGGAAATAACATATTTCCATGATCTAATATTAAGGAATTCACATTTCTATGTTATAATATTTACGGACAAAAAAGAGTAAGAAACTAGAGAATAATATATTTTTCCTCGAACTTGAAACATTGCCACCAAATGATAAAAGCGTGGGCCATTTTTGTGGACTTCCTTTCACCACCTTTAGTTGCATGCTCGTGTTCTTTCCATTCTTGTCATTTCCAAGACAGAAAAAAACATCGTAAGGATTGAGTTTGAGATTTTTTTATTAAAAATGAACAAAATAAATTTTGTTTAAAGAAATATTTTATCATTTTAATTTTCATTGCACATAAAAGTGATTTTTTTTTAAAAAATTTAATTTAGAAATAAAAACATTTTATTCTTTGTTTCATGCTTGATTATGTCTTTTTTGATAGCCAACCTCATGGACCCCAAGCCCACCATGGGCGTGTATGCAGGTAATCAAAATATCATCATAATATTTATTATACGTCGGGCTTCACGTGGAGTGCTAATGCCAATGCCACGATTTGTTTGCTCCTCTTTCTCAATTTTTTGACCTAAATCTCATGGAAATTTTCTACCAAGTTGTTAATATAATTAATTTGATTTGTATTAGTTTAGCCCCATTTGGCGCCTGTGGGCTATTGAGTCTGATCCAACGGTCCACAACATGTGAACCACTCCTGGTCCACAACATGTGGACCGTTGGATCAGATCATATCAGGAGTTCAGATATGATTCAACGGTCCACATGTTGTGGACTAGGAGTGGTTCACAACATTATGGGCTAGAGGATCTCCACTGCCCGATTGCCCACGCTGGGCGCACCGGCATACCCGTGCTCATATATATATACACGTGGCATTGTAGGGCAAAGTATGATAACTTAATGATGTGTTGAATACATCATCGAGAAACAAATGGCTGCCATGTAACGCGCAAGCACTTACATGACTAGCGAGACATTCGGTTCACACAAATAATTTACATCACAAGGGATGTAATATTATTGTCATTCAACGTAAATCCAAGATCTAGCTAGGACGGACGACGTGCAAGATCTTATATCATAGCGAGTTAATGCTTTAGTTTCATCATGCACTGCTCTTGAGACCCTCTGAGCCAGTTAAAACCCAGTTGGGAATCGCAGCAGCGCGTGTCAAAGCCTTCACCCGGAGCAGACTGTTATTGCTCGGTCAATCAAATTGGATAATCAAGTTAGCCATGAAATAGAGATGCAGCGAGCAATCTTTAAATTTAAAAGCACTAGAAGGACTCATTTCAAAAGAAGAAAAAGACAGAAATGTGTTTACTTGGATCAATATTAGGGGGAAAAGAGCATATATTTATCATCGAGTTTAAGTTGAGTTTGTGTTTCCTTAAAATTACATACACTAATTTATCATCCATGCCAAGTATTATTTCGATGGGGTTGAGAAGCCCATGTCTATTTTACCATTAGGCAGTTTGAGATGCTGCAGACTGGGTAGTCTTGCGGACAGCAGCTGTAGTGGTGTCGCAGCAGGTGGCACCCTCGAGCGGACAGCACCCCCAAGCGAAGCAGCGATTCTCCTCCTCGTAGATGCAACAGCATGTGGTGCTGCCGGAGCAGGTGTAGTAGTTATCGCAAGCGGTAAGAGGCTCGACGAGGGAAGGCGCAGAGGAAGAAGAGGCAGAGGTAGCAGGGTTATTGCGCAGGCTGGCCCCTATTTTTACGGGGTATGAGGCAAACCTTGCAATACCACATTTGCCAGTAGAGTTTGCAATGTTCCTTTCCATTCGAATGTAGCCAGCCTCTCCCCAGGTTACACCCCATGAGTTCTTCACAATCCAGTAGTCCTTGCCATTTTCAGTACCATAACCTACTATGGTCATAGCATGATTTGATGAAATATTACAGTTTCCGGTGAATATTCCCTGCAAAAATTATATTATGAAAGCATGTAGGAAGAAAAACATATTTTGTGTCATGGAATCTGCATCTACTGGGACCTAAATGTCTAGAGCACTTGGAATACAGTAAACTATATCTATGGAGGAAACACCATGACAGCTTAGTAATATAAAGCATGGCAAGTGTGGAAGAAAACACATCAAAGTGGTTTATAAGAAATACGTCCCATAAAACCAATCCAATTGGCTACCTAAAGATTCACACCTGGATGTATTTCTTAACTGAACAATATGCTGAAATAGTACATCAAGAATGATGAGATTCACAAACAAGCTTTTGTGAGGAAAACATTGGATTGGATGATTTAAACCAATGCAATTACCAAAAGTTAATCATCTGGATGAATCTTACCAAATCATAAAGTTGGAAATCGCGTCCAACAGCATCCACGGTAACACTAACCGGTTGATTTGCCACGACCTTCTGGAGAGACTTCTCATCGTTGGAAGGAACATTTTGATATGAATCAATTGACACAACACTAGATTTTCCTGCATGAGAGAGGCAGGCACCAAACGAGATTTATAAAGTCATCCACAATCGTAAAACTTGAAGTGTCTCTAGCTGCATATGGTAGTCAATAGATCGGTCACCTTGTTGGTATCGCAAGTCCCCTGTTCGCCTGTGTACAGGTAGTTCTCCTCACTGTTGATGCCACCATTGTTAAAGATGAACTGAAACGCAACGTTCATCCATCCACCACGGCAGCCATGGTTGTTGGTAGTGCAGTCCACTAATTCCTGTTCCGACAGCGAAATCAGATTACCAATGACGATTTGGTTGATACCTTCGACGGCAGCAATTGCAGAGAACGCCCAACAACTTCCTATAGACACCATCAAAGGCATAATTAGCATACCTGTTGAGAGCATTGAAACAAAGTACTTTACATCTCATATTTGGCTTGCCATACATAACTTGCTAGAAATCTGTCAGAAACTGATTATTTGATCTCAAAGGAAAATTTTCAAGAGATGATCTACTTAGGGCGGTAAATGAGTTAAACACTTGTGAGCAAGCTCGGTAAGAGTTTATTTATTTCATTTAATATGGACAAGGTCAAATTGAGGAACAAGCTTGAATAACTTTATCAAACAAGCTTAAACAGTGATTTGGCACGTTTACAACCCTATCATCCACTTAATTTTAACATTACTAGCTAGTAGCAAGTGAAAAATCTTCATTTGGCAAGTTCATCGATCAGGATTTCAAGATTTCGACACTAGCAGTAGATGAATTTCTAGATCTAGCAAATTTTCCATAAAATAGGGGGCTAAAGAAGAGGCAGTAGCAGATCCCCATACCAGCAAACAAAGCCTCTTTTTGTCAAAAGTCCAACGAGATGCCAGGAAAAGGGGAACCGGAAAAACGTTCTTCAAACAAAAGTTAGGTTTTAGAAAATAAAAAGGGAAAGAAATTGACGAGGCCGAGCGCTCGGAGAGAAGGGCGACCAGGGGCTGAGCTCCTGGAACCGGAGCGCGGCGCGGCGCGGCCGCCCTCGCGGACGAGCCGGTCGAGGTCGAGGTCGGAGAGGTCGCGGCCGGCCCTTCCGGTTCTCCTGCGGTGATGGCGACGCGCGGCGTGTCGGGCGAGAGAGAGAAAGGAATCGGCGGCGGAGCGGAGAGGAAAGCGAATCGGGGCGGCGAGGGCGGGCTTTGCTTCTGTCGCGAGGGTGAAGCGCGAAGAGGAAAGCGAATCGCAACGGCGCTGCGCTTTAGGGTTCGCTTCCGCTTGTGTCGCGAGGCGAGGGATTAGGGCAGGAGCGGCGCTTCGGCGAGAGTTTGTGTCGCGATGCGTGGCGTAAGGTTACGCTGACGTGGAAATCGCCACGCAAGCAGCGCCGCACGCAGCCGCAAGAAACGCACCGCAGCATATAAACTCCCATATATATATATATATATTTAAGTTTGTTTATTTATTTACACGTGACATGTAGAATGAGAAAATTAGATATATTAATATTCTATTAAGAAATTACTAAAATGTGATATACATCAATTCCATAAATTATGGGCTCCTTTGGGTAAAAATCCGGTTTTTACCCAAACAAAAGGAGCACCTAATTTAAACTTACGCGACACATCGTAACGGAAGTCGCGACAAAAGTTGCTACGCGTGCGTCACTTGTCCTTCGCTGGGTTTCCTGCCAGTGGCTACTCTTCGATTCTACTTCCGAAGCTCTCCGATGGGCAACGTCGACCACACCTTTTCCGTCTCCAACGAGGACATCACGATGGGCGACTCCAGCTATGCCATCGGCCATCCGCAGCCGACCCCCGATCAAAGAGATCGACTTCGCCCTCCTCGTCTTCGGCTCCCTCGCCATCGTCGTCGGCTCCATCATGGCCGCCGATCGCGTCGGCGGTGAGGGCGCCCACGGTAACGTGATTTCCCTCTCGATTTATCCCAATAGCAACGGTTTACGCTTCAAATTGTTCCCTTTTTCATATGCTTTTGTTGGCATTGAATGAATTAGTGGTTTTCTTCACGGTTTTGGGGTTCGTATTGTTCCTTCCAGGGTTCTTACCTGGGATCCGTGAACCAAAGCAGAGCAGCGTGGTGGTAGACCAGTTCCTACCTTCCTTCCTTCTAGGGTTCACTCTCAGGACTCCTTCTTCACTCCTCTTCCATTCTCCTTCAGAAGCTCTCCGATGACCTACGTCGACCATGCCTTTTCCATCTCCGACGAGGACATCATGATGGGCGACTCCGGCTACGCCATTCTCAGCCGGCCCCCGATTAAAGAGATCGCCGTCGCCCTCCTTGTCTTCGGCGGTGATCGCGCCCACGGTAACCTGATTTCTGTCTCGATTTAGCCCAATAGCATTTGTTTACACTTCAAATTGTTCTCCTTTTCACAAGCTGCTGTTGGCATTGGATGAATTAGGGGGTTTCTTCGTGATTTGTAAGATATTATTATAAATAATAATTTAATAAATATTATTATTGGAGAATTAACTCCGCTTGTGACGAACCAGTCAT
>JBBPFP010000019.1:6074947-6091273 GCA_037974795.1 Kaempferia galanga
CGGCGTTGATGGCAGCCGCGTTGGTGGCATTCACCGGAGATGACGTCGGATGTGGAAAGAGAGCTTGAGAGAGAGAGAGTAGCTTGAGATGGAGCATGATGAACAGTGCCCCTCGGTACTGTTGTGGCGGCGGAAAAACCCGGAGAAGCCGCCCTCCCCGGTGCTACAGTGTTCCTTTCTTTAATAGCCCTCAAACCATAAAATGACCAATCTACCCCTCTCCCCTTGCCCACGTGCCCTCTCTTCTTCTCTTCGTTTACTGTAACAGTAACTAAGAAAGAGGCTAGGGAAGCCGTGAATGAAGGAAAAAAATGAAAATTTTAAACGCTTATATTGAAAATTAGATATACAGATGGGAAAGAAACATTTACAAAATAACTAAAGCAAAAAAGAGAAATACAAGAGATATTATCCATATAAGATGTATTAAAGATGAATGCAATAGGATATTAGTAAATGATAAGGAAATAAAAGAGCGGTGGGTGAGGTATTTTCATCAACTTTGTAATAAGGTTTAGGTGACCAACTTAAGTAATTTAAGCAGATGGTATAAAAATTTAAATTTTTATTGTAAAATTCAAACTTTAGAAGTAGAATAAGCTTTCAATGAGATGCAAAATGGAAAAGTAATTGGATTAGAGATAAGAAAGTATCTAGGAATACGATGATGCAAAATGGAAAAGTATTGAACTAATTATGAATATATATGATGATGTAACGACAAGAGTGAAGACTTAGATGGATTAACCGAAGTGTTTCTCATAAAGATAAGGTTACGTCAATAATCAATTTTAAATCTCAATCTTTTTATACTAATCATGGACGAATTCACTGGACATATCTAAGGTTACATCAACCATAGTACATGCTGTTGCGGATGATATTATTTGTTAGATGAGATACTGCACTCGAATCTTAGAGGAAAACACCGAAAGGGTAAGGTTTAGCCTTATTAGAGTAAAAACATAATATAAGAAATTTAAATTTATTGATGTTTGACATAATATGACAATTGTTAAGATAGGAGATGATATGTTGTCTAGATCCGAGAGTTTTTAGTATTTAAGACCTTTTTTACAAAAAATAGAGGGATTGAGAGATGTCTTGCATAAAATACAAGCAGGATGATTGAAATGCAAGAGAGTGTGAGTGTTTTATGTGATCGTAAAGTATCTCTAAAACTTAAGGGAAGTTTTAGAAAACGGTGATTAGACCTGTTATATTATATGGAGTTGAATGTTGGGATATAATTCGAGCACATGAGAAGATGAGAGTTGTAGAGATGAGGATATTAAGGTAGATGTGTCGATATACAGGGTGGATAGGATAAGAAATGAAAACATTATAGAGAAAGTCATGTTGCATCTATTGAGGGAGAACTCCGCGAGACACGTTGAAGATGATATAGACATATATTTAGACTTCCAATAAATGCTCTAGTTAGATATATGCACATCAAATGAGGAAAAAAAAAAAACGACCGTGAAACTATAAATATGCACATCAAATGAGGAGGAAGATCAAAAAAAGACTTGGTTAACTACAATAAAATAAGATAAAATATGTTTATATATAATAGAGGATAGAGTCTAATGGTGTAGAAGAATCTATATAGCCGACCCCTCCTAGTGGGATAAAGCTTGGTTGTTGTTGTTTATCCTAATCTGGCTTTACCATGAGTTAACCTTTGATTTCCAAGGTTCATGCCTAGGCATTAGGAGCCCTGAATAACTTTTTTAGGTTGGTTCCCATTCTGTCAATTTGAGATTTCAAGGTCTGAATAGATGGAAAATAAGTATTTAGAGACTTAAAGCATGTTAATCTGGATAAAATTGAAATGAGGAGAGAGTTCTATCTAATTATGAATAACAATATTTGATGATTTCCCCCTGATTAGTTTGCCCAACATGAAGTATCATTATTAACAACAATCTTTTTGGTGGTCATTTAATAAAACTAAAACTAGCAGTTGTACTAGTTAAGGGTAGGAGCAATTTCCATCATGTATATAGAATATCCTATTAAAAATTGTTTTTTTTGTGTGTAGCTATGATGTTGGTACGTCAGGTATGATTATGTAACCAAAGGATTTTGCATGATTTAGATTGATTGAGTTCCCTACGTTGTTGGCTTTTAGTATGTATTGAAGATCCTTCATATGTGCTTATGTTTTGCATGATGCATTTCTTTAGCTGGTGATATCCACAGTATGTTCATGGTCAAATGATTTATCTTTTCCAGGAATTGATTAATTTCATTACATTTGGCTTGCAGGAATTGCGCAACTACTGGTTATCAATCTTAATGATAGTTACATCTTCACGATCTTCTGTAAACATTAGGCACTTGGAGAAAGCTACAGTGTCCACAGGAAAGGAAGGGTTGTTATCAGAAGGAAACGCTGTGTATAACTGGTCAAGGTGCTTATTATTTTTGCAATTATGCATATAAGTCTAACTTTCAATGTTAGTTGTTACTGTTTACCTGCCTTGCATAGAGCTTAGTGGAGGGTTAAAATTTATATAGCACACCTCAAATAGTTGGGACAACCACGAGTTGATAATGAGTATAATGAGTCATTACTATTTACCCCATGTGATAGCCTTGTAATATAATCAGGACTAAGGGTATGCAAAATGCCCTTTGATTTTGTTTTATTTTTCTCTTCAGAGGAAAAGATACTGAATTTATCAAGAGTTACCTTGTCTGAATTATTTGGTTTTCATATCATAACTTCTGGTATCAAGGTGAAATCAGGGATTTTAGGCAAGTGACTACCAAGAAATTAATCCATTTAATTTGTGTGCATGATAATTATCTTTTTAGCTTGATCACTTCCTTATTATATTATTTTTTACTTAATTGCATTAGTGTTTCTAAGAAGCTTTTCATTCCCAGATGCGTTGATGAACTCGAGAGTCAACTTCTAAGATATGGAAGCTTTAAAAAGCTGTATTTTTACCATCAACATCTAACAGTTGTAAGTCGCAGACTTCTTACCTAATGATTATCAATTTTGCAAATTTCATGTACAACACTCTTTTATGGGTAGCCGGCATTTCTGTAGACTTTTCCCTTTATGTTCACAAGTAAATTTAACAGGTGTTTAGGAATACAATGTTTGGCCCTGAAGGAAGACCGCAGCATTGCTGTGCATGGCTCGGAGTTGCAAGTAGTTTTCCGCAATGTGCCTCTGCAATACTTCCTGATGAGGTACTATTGATTTTTCTTTTTTTTTCCCTTCGGTGTGCTGGCGTTGAAAAATTCAAATGAACCCAATTAAGAACAAATATGATTTTGCATTCCAGAACGTCATATTGATTTCTGTTATAAGACGAAGGTGTTGGAAGAGTTGGAAATTGAACTTGAGCTGCTTTTTAGAGTTAAAAGGTGCAAAAAGTCCTTATGCACATATTAAAGACGTCTCAATTAACATTAAGAGTCTAGTGGTTTTCAATTGTTCATATACTATATGCGTCATAAATGGAAAATTGAAATAATTATTGATGAAGAAATCACCAGAATCCTTTTTTTATTGGCCTCTCAGCAAATGAGAATTAAATTTTTGTTATGAAGGTTATTCAAAGAAAAGTTGAATCATTAGAAACCCCTTAATTATTTTAACCACTTTTAAAAAAGCATTACATTTTTTCAAGAATGTTAGTTCAAAGAAAAGTTATGATTGATTTGAGGATAAATTGTAAAGCGGCTGACTGTTTTTGGGCTAATCCATAAGAATATAGCTGATTGAGTGCAGTAACCAATTTAGTTGTAGATTCAATACACATCAATGCACATCATGCACATATAAACCATTGTAAGCCAAGTGAGTTGTACAAGGCCAACTACATATATGGAGTTTGTAACAACTGAGAAGCTTGAACTTGTTAAGTTCTATATTGACATTTAGTGCACGTTTTCTTGTATTTTAGTTATAGTATAAGTTTGGTTAATCCTGTTTACTAATTTTCTATACCTGTTTATTGACAATGTACATTTGTTAGATTATAATGTTGCCATATCCATTTTGGTTGTGCACCAGTCCTGTTTCATGTCTATGCTTTAGAGATAAAGGCAGGAGGTATGCCCATCCACTGCTTAGAGATATGTGCAATTTTATTAGACACTGAACAAATGAATCATTTTTAAGCCACAATAATAAATTCAAATAATGAGATTAATGTAGCATGAGCTAGATTTGATTGGATGATCACTTGCTTCAAAAGATTAAGCTGTTAGCAATTAATTTGTAGATTTATAATTTAATAATTATCATACTTATAACAACATTATGAAGTATAGATATTTCTCTTCTGCATATTTTGAATCATCTTAATGGATAGAATCAAACCTCTAGGTTGTATCTAACATTCTTTCTGGTTTATATATCTAAATCTACCAGTGCTAAATTCACGGTATTTGGACCAAAACATTATGTCCGTTACCCACCTAGTTTGACTCTAATTGGTGGGCCTTAACTCCATAATGTTGTTACTGCTTGGAGTTGAGTGACTAGTGCTTGTTGATGTTGTTCACTGAGTGAGTACTGTAAATTGCCTCCCCAAATCTTATATTTCCATGAGCCTCATTCACTGAGCTTTCCTCCATTTATCTTTATTCAATTCAACAAGCATAGTTTTATTTTTATATGACATCATTATTGCCCTTGTAAATTTTCTTACTCAGTTACTTTCTGCAAATGCAGGTGGATAAAATAGGAAGAGATTCGATTTTATATGTTGAGTCCCTGATTGAATCCATCATGGGTGGATTGGAAGGTCTCATCAACATCCTGGACTCAGAAGGTGGATTAGGCTCATTAGAAACACAGGTATTCACTTCCCCACATAACTTTGACAAGTCATATCAATCTCTTTCTTTTTCTTTTGATTATTCTTTTTCAGATTATCCCGGAGCAAGCTGCATTTTATTTAAATAACATGCTAAGAGGTTCAGCTGCCTCTTTCAAATCACCAAAAGGATTATCTATCCAAAAACCTGGACGTGAGAGCCATCCAGAAAACAGCAATTCTGTGAAAATGTAGGCAATTGTACATTTTGGATCTATTGGGCATACTTAAATAATTCATAATTCACGAGTTACTTCTTGATTACAGGTTGGAAGCTGCTATGCAGAGGTTGACTAATCTTTGTTCTGTCTTGAATGATATGGAACCTGTATGTGTACTCAATCATGTTTTTGTCCTGCGTGAGGTATCAATTTCTACCAATTTTACATACTGCTGGTTCATATATTGTTACCTTTAATTAAATCATGCTGGGCCATGGTATCTAAGCTATCACCTTGTGCTGCGCTTATCACATTCTGATTTAATGTGATGATGTGGCATGCATTTGTGCATATTTATTTTGTATGCCTGTGGGTTGGATTCAGAAAAAAAAAAACACTGAATAAACTCCCTTTCTGGGTGCAATATTTCAGTTACCTACCCTGGAAGGTCAAATGGCATATTTATTTGCAAAAATGACTCCATGATGCACACTACTTGCAACTATATCCAAAGGCTATTACTATTTTAATATCATTAAACTTAAAAGAATGGTTTGATCAGTTCGGAAAGTGGCATCTTGATTAGCTTAAGGAACTGGTGATAGATACCAGCATCTGCAAAAACACGTGTTTTCATATGAGATAAAATGTTATCCAAAATTATATATGGACTCGGTTTACTCATCGTACTATATGATCTGATTATATACTGGTAATCAGTGCACCCATAGGGCTGTCCCAGTCCAAATTTTTTTTTATTACCTATGTATTTTTTACTTAGTCCATTAAAGTCCATTCCTTCCACACCCAAAGCCCAACCCACCTCGTTATGTCCAAGCCCCTCCCAACTCTAATTCTTGGATCCGTCCCCAAGTGTACCAATTATTGGTCAGTACCTTATTTGAGGTGAGGTTCTAGTATTTGAATACAAAAACATAGTGATGAGTCATGCCATCAGGTCTTGCAAATATTTTCTGGCATAACATGATTGTGTGTGTAATGTCGATCCACATGTGCTAACTTTGCTGCAATGTGTCAATACCTTGGGCTTGGCTTTGTCATGATGGCTGACAACACCTTACGGACAATGAGAGAAAAATGTGGAAACTCTTTTTTGGTTGCATGTGTTGGCAAGTGAAGCTTTTGCACTAGGCTTGACATTGAGAGTGATCTTAATGTCACACATAATGAATTTTACTAAACATATGCATTGAGAAAACTAGATTTTAGTAGCTTTAGATGTAACATGAATTTTCTAAAGAACATTTTTCAAAGGAAAGAAAACAATGTCTAACAGACATATTGGTAAAACAAGTTTTCATAGATTTTCTAAAGAACATTTTTCTTAAGAGAGCTTATTAGAGGATTTAATTGTGATTTGAAATAAGAAAGGTTGTGTTTACATCAGTTATATAATCTGGATTGTAGCTTAGAATATATGATATTCATCTTGTTCATGCAAATCTATGGTCTTTTCACATTGAAATTAAACTATTTAATATTTGAGTTTTTTTTTTTTTTTGTAGATTTATACACTTCTTATTTGTCAAAGCTTCCTATTCCCATTTTTATCTACTAAAAAGGAAAATAAAACAATGAGCACAAAGTGTCTCTTTGTCTGGATTTCTTGAAAAAAAATAATTATTACAGTTAGTTCTCCACCCTACACGTTGTTGATGCTTAATTTTGTTTCCATAAACTAACAGCTCCGCAATCCCTGATTGAAAATTTTCCAGTCCTTATAATTTGTTATATTGGCATCCTGTTCTATTTTTCTGTCACTACATTTTCCTTTTCATACGTGAAGTAAATTTTTGCTTAAACTTCACTTCCAAGATTATTGATTCTTTAGTTTGTATGCCATCTTTGTGAAGTACATGAGAGAATGTATACTTGGCAACTTCAGGAGAAGGCTTCTTGCAGTTTTGATAACGGATAACTATCTTCAGCGTCCGTCAGTGATCGAGTCTCTCATACAGAGACACATTGGCATCATTCACCTGGCAGAACAGCATATTAGTATGGATATTACTGAAGGCATCCGTGAGGTGTTATTGGCTGAGAGTTTCACGGGGCCCGTTTCTTACTTGCAGAAATTTGTAAAACCTACAGAAATGCAAACTGGTTCTGCCATTGAATCTGTTGGTAATTGGTATCTTGAGAATTTTGTTAAGGATACCTCAAACTTCAAAGTTCTGTTTGCTCCAAGCCGTCATTGCTTCAAGAGCTTAGACCTGATTGGTGCATACACAGCAGAATCATACACGGATATGCGAGAACTCAAAGCCCTCATTCATATTTTTGGTGGCTATGGATTTGACCGAATTGACAGGATGCTAAAGGAGCACACAGCTGCTTTATTGAAGTGTATTGACACAACTCTGCGGTCAAACCGTGAAGCTCTTGAGGGTGTGGCTGGAAGTGTAAGTTATGGCGATCGGATTGAAAGAGAAGCAAATATAAAGCAAATAGCAGAGATAGAAACACTGGTTGGATTTTGTATTCAGGCTGGACAGGCTATAGCATTCCGTAAGTTACTTGTTGAGGCTACTGGAGCAGTTCTTGAAGAAAAAGCACCTCTTATTCTGTCTCTGTTTCATGGCACAGCTAAGCAGTTGCCTGCTGATATACCAGAGAAGGCTGATATCATGAAATTGAGAAGGTTAGCAAATACTGTGGGTGCAGATGATGATCATGATACCGAATGGATTCGTGCAATTATGACTGAAGTTGGCATCGGCAGTGATAACTCTTGGAGCTTGCTTCCCTATCTTTGTGCTGCATTTATGGTATCTAATATCTGGAGCATGACAACTTATAACATAAACACTGGAGGATTCAACAACAATGTTCATTGTTTAGCAAGGTATTTTTTTCTAAGTACAGATGCCGACCCTTATGTGCTTTTGACTTATATCCATGGAAAAGTAAAATTTCTTATCTAAGCGATAAAAAGACCGTCATAACACGTGACATTACTCGTAACAAGTCATGTATACATGTCGAAGTTACTTGTCAAAATGAAAACTAAATATCTCTTTAGTTTATCTGAACAAAGTAACTGTAGATTATAGAAGTAGCACAGTTAAGTTCCTATATGTATCCTGACAAATTTTGCCAAGAAGTTCCATTTGCCCGATGCAAGCAGGGACTACTGTATGCAGTTCATTGTAGATGGCTATTTGTGTTTTGCAGGTGCATCAACGCTGTCATTGCAGGAAGTGAATATGTAAGATCTGAAAGAACAGCACAGCAAAAAAAGTCTCTTTCTAATGGTCATGCTGTGGAAATGTCAGATCCAGAAACACTGAACCGCACATCGATTGAGGCAAATATAAAGTCTGCTATGCAAATATTTGTTAAATGTTCAGCAGGGATAGTACGTGATTCATGGAGTGATAGTAGCAGGTAATATTTCTATTAAAGTTGCTTATAGACATACGGTTTTTTAAGCTGCATATCATTTTACATTGAAGCAAACTTCTTTGTTCGGCTTCATAAATAAGTTAATATCAATTCAGTATTGCAATCTATAATATTAGTGACCGAAATTGATGCATTGCATAAATTTGCTTGTGCTTTATGTGCACCTGAGTTAAGCTATTCAACTAACTTTTCTTTGAAAACTAAAATTGTTTCACTGTATTTTCCCCAAAGCATTTCGATCGGTAGCAATGACTATGTTATGAGTAAGCTCAAATCGCTGTCATCGGTGTGAAAAATTAGCGACGGGGCTTGTTTGGTAACTCCATCCCACTGACAGGTTATCTCCTATGTTTTCCAGGGCATTTATTGTACCGAAGCTCATATTCTTGGACCAGCTATGCGAACTATCCAAGTACCTCCCTAGAAGCACTCTTGAAATGCACATCCCTTATACTATTCTCCGTTCAGTGCATCGACAGTACTATGGAAACTCCATGAGTACGACAGCAGAACTACAGCCGCCATCGCCAAGACACTCACCTTTCATATCGCTGACCCATGCGGCATCTCCAAACACCAAGCCACCGGGCCGAGCTGATTCTACACCAATTTCATATGACACAGCTTATGCTGGTCCCTCCTTCCAGAGGCACGACGATGCTCGATACGATGATATTCTGCGGCTAAAACGCAGCGATAAGCAGCCGTCTAATATGAGGAGTTCAGGGCCATTAGAGTACAGCTCAAACCGAAGAGTAAAATTTGCAGAGGGGTCGAGTTCTGGAGGAGGCCAGGGGCCAAGCCCCTTGCAGAGATTCGCCGTGTCAAGATCGGGACCACTTTTGTACAAGTAGGAGTATCCAGTGATCGTACTTTTCTGTTGTAGCAGGTATGTATGTATTGCTACTTGGAGATTGTATTTTTTTTCTTTTTACGATCGACTTTGAAGGGTATTTGGTAGTAGTTAATTTGTTTGATTATGATTAACCATATCATCATAAACATGAGACTTGAGTATGATAATGTATTAATTCCTTATTATTTTGGGATAAAACTTTTCTGTAGATTCCCTCACAAAGTGTCCTCTTGGTGTGTACGTAAAAATGGAAGGCAAACACTGTTTTATGGACCCTTCAGGATGCCTTGCTTCGGCAAGTTCGACGAGAAAGGACCCTTGGCAATAGCCTCCCGTCGGAATTCAGATGAGGAGAGAGTATTTCGTCCTTATTTTACAAAATATGGGGCAAAATGTAAAAAAAAAATTAGGTTCTAGAAAGGGGAGTTAAATGAAAATATAGCCTTCGACTTCGAGGTAGGTTTCTGGCGAGAAGCCTTCTCGCCGGGGAGACAGCGATCGAGGCTGCCGTCGGGGACGAGCTAGAACTCGCAGCTCTCGTGGCACCACTAGACGATCTGCACCGGGTTCCGGTGGCGCAACCGGTTTATGATCTTGACCTCCCCTTCTTCAATACCCCTTTGGCGGTGGAGAGTTGCTGCGGGTTGTCTTTGTAGGTCAAGAAGACGCTCAAGTTCTGGGAGGTTGTAGCTTACCCAAGCGTTCGCCGTCCGTCCGTCCTTTTGCCGCGGTTTCACATCGTCCCGACGTGGTGGTTTCGAATCTGTGGCAACGATGACCGTGGCGTTTGAATCATCGGCGAAGAGGCCGAGGTCTGCGCCGGAGGAGTTATCGGGGATGATGGAAGGGTAGGACGCGCGAGAGGAAGAAGGCGAGTCCGTCGCCGTAGTCGGGCTGGCGGAAGGAGAAGTGGATGATGAAAGTCGAGCCCGTGAGAAAAGCGTGAGTTGGGAAAGGAATGGGTTGGGCCAAGTTTTGGGCCGTTGTCCAGCTTCACATGTCTGCTATATATACACAAGGACCATCCTCGACGACAACTGAAGCCGACCAAGTGGGGGAGCGAGGGGAGTGGATCGCCGGAGCGAGGAAGGACGAGAGAGGGGAAAGCGATGCCGAGCACAGCGACGATGGTGGGAGCCCTTCTGGGCTTGGGCATCCAGATGTACTCCAACGCCCTCCGCAAGCTGCCCTACATGCGCCGTGCGTAACCCTAACCCTCGACCGCGTGTAGGATTTGATCGCTTCCGTCTACTCGATTGGGGTTTTTGTTTCCTCGATGCAGATCCGTGGGAGCACGCGCTGGGTATGGGCCTCGGCGTCGTCTTCACCACCCAGCTCGTGAAGTGGGAAGAGAAGCTGAAGGAGGACCTCGACAAGATCGTCGAGAAGGCCAAGACCGCCAACGAAAGAAGATACTTTGGTCCGTTCCTTTTATCTTCCTTCTTGCTCAATTGCTCGCTTATTAGCTGATTTCTGCACCTCAAGACCTAATTTTTCATGCATCTGAGAATTATAGTTAGTTCCACTTGATGTTAGAGGCTGAGCACGCCGATTATAGTTAGGATTGTTGAATGCTATGTGAAGATTATCGACGATAGTGATATTAGCTATTAGTGTAAGATCCTCACAGATTCCAGCTATTGAAATCCAACGATGTGAAGGTCCTTTGCTAATTGGTCTTTCACTCTCAGTTGCGAAAGAGTTGAAGGACTCAGTTGTTGCTCAGTTTTTGGATCTTCGAGTCAAGTGTGTAAAGGAAATAGAGTTTGTAGAAATGAAGATTAAAAGGGGACAAAATTTAAATGGTGTCCTATCCCTTTTTCATTTATCATCAAAATAGTGGGTCATGCTGCCTCAACTCATTTTTGTTCTTGAAAATAGTTTTGTTCAGCGTTGTTGTAATAGCTATGATTTATAGTTGTCACAATATGGACACTTTAACTTCGGTCAATACTAGTAACATTATGTTGTAGTGGTTATAGTTTATAATTATTGCAATATGGATATTTCATGTCAAGTCAATACTTATCAATATTATATCATAGTAAATATTGAATGGTTTTGTGATGATAATATAGCATATAATAGAATATTACTAGTGTTCACTTCTTGGAAGTGAAATTGTGGAAAAATATGTATAGAGAAATAATAAAATATGTTAATTGTACAGATGAATAGGTGTTTGAATCATATGACTTGGCTTGAACTGTTGTACATATAAATCTTCTGTTCAATGAACTGAATTTATACCCCAGGCAATGTATCCATCATTTCATTTTTACAATCTGAAACTCCCTCTTCTTTCTCAATCTGAATCGCCTTGGCTAATCATGGCGAAATTGGATCAAGTGCTTCAAAGAATGTAATATGCTTTAAAGTTCAGGATCAGCATCAATATCTAGTCTTGCACTGTTATAGGCTGGTTTATTAAAAGGATATGTTTTGCCTACGACTTATAGTATGTCTTGATTCTATACATGTGATATGTGGTAATACAAATTGAAATATAAAACCATAGAGAAGGGTTTAAGTTGACTGGGGTAGAAGATTTTCAAGGATATCCCCATTTATAATGTTCTAAAACTAATTCGTTGATATAATTTACTTGTAAACTTGATATGCCTGCATCACGTTATCTAAAATACTTGAGCTGAACCCAAATGTTGGTAGACTCATCTAGGTAGCTGCATCACGTTATATATTAGCACACCTAGTAGATGCGTTACAGTGTGGGAGTTCACTTTAGTGCAACAATTTCCCTCATATAAGAACTAATGTTAGGTCAATATTCTACCTTGTAGTCAATAATAGGATCTCCTATTTCAGGTGTAGAACTTGAACCACATGGTACAGGCAATGTCGCTTAAACGACCAGGCTATACAAGGCACCCAGATGTTGTATTGCTTCAGACTCACTTATGCAACGACTCTGAATTATATAGTGCTAAAATGACCATTCAAGGACACGGTGTGGTGCAGTAGTAAAGCATTCGAAGAAGCAATAAGTGGATCAGAATTCGAATTCTAAATAGGACGAATATCTTAAAGATCGGCTTCTGTCTCTAGATTTATTTGATAGACTAATCAGGGAAAATTAGATACTTGAATTATCAAAAAAGAAAGAAAGAAATGTTATGCAATATTCTGATTTGACTGAACGTAAAAATGATGAAACATCCTGTGGATAGTATTTACCAGACCATGGCTTAGATGCTCAGCTCTGTAGAGTCAATCCTCTTGTTTGATTTGTGAAGTATTATCCTGTGTAATTGTAAAAGGTATGCAAAACATCTGTTGTGAATCTTATTCCTTTATTAAACTCGTCGTTTTTTCTGTTGCAGATGATGATGACGACTAGCCCATTGAGAGTTATTACTATGGGGCTTTCTTCCTTGAATTTTTTGGTGTTACTGCAACTGCAACTGTGTTTGCTTAAGGCAATGTTGTTTGTAATAAATTCAGTATTAGCCTCAAAAAGATTCATTTTGCAGGCATTCTGAGCGGATTATTAGTTAAAGCTGGTAGTTCAATGTTCCCTGTATTTTTCTTGCTCAATATACCAACTGGACTTCTTGATTTGCTTATCAACTAATTAGTGGATAAAATGTTCATATCTCACCCCCTTCTTTCCATAGCTTACTCTGAATTTCAGCAGATCGTAACCTGCTGCAATGGGAACTGTTCTCGCACGGAGAACATCCAGCCTGGAAGGACTCTACGCCGTCTTCGTCAATGGCACAGTTGGAGACTCCACTCACCTCACCGTGCCCATCTCGACCTGCCCTGAGCTCCGGTGAAATCGCCTCGGTGAGACTCGGTTCTGCTAGGGGATCAGATTCTGCAGCCAAGTCAGCCTTCTGATTCTGCGAGGGGTTGCAGAAAGCCACCGGGCTCCTGTAGCTCGCCAAATTAGTCTGGAATTGGAGTAGCCGGAGCTGGAGTCTGAGGGCGACACCAGCCAGGTGGGCCGCTCGTCGGGAGCGGAGCTGCTCTTGGAGAACATCAAGCATGGAAGGACTCTCAGCATATCTGCTGTCTTCGCCGATGGCACAGTTGGAGACTGCACCCACCTCACATGTCCATCTCGGCGTGATGTTGTTCCATGCCTCTCCTAGCATGGCCTAGATGAGTTGCCTAACTTGCGGAGTCGACTCCCTGCTGTATGTTGTCCGGCGAAATTGGCCTGGTGACCACCGGTTCTGCTGGGCAGGGGGGCCAGATTCTGCAGCTGAGTCAACCTTCTGAGTCCGCTTGGCAGTAAGCCACCATGGCGATGGCGGTGAGCTCCTGCAGCCCCTCCCCATATGGGCCTGGAATTGGATCATAGGAGCCCAAGGGTGTTGCCGTGTCGGAGTGGCTAGAGGCCTGAAGGCCACACTAGCGAGGTGGGGATCAAGCCGGTCAGGCGGTTGGAGAAGTTGAGGGTCGCCTGGGAAGAGCAAGCCGGCCAGGGAGTAGTAGTGCAGAGGCTGAACCCCACGACAGCTGAATTGGCGTCAATGGACAGCAATCGGAGTTACTGGCGTAGCAGTCGTGGAGAACTCGCCGGGCCTCCGGCCAGATCGAGTTCTTCACCTCTAATAAAGCTTCCTCCGCTTCCACCGATTCGAAGGATCGGGCGGCAACAACCACAGGAGAGAGGAAGCAGAGTTAAACAATCTTCGTCTCCTTATTCTTACTGATTTCCATTTCAACTTGGAAGGAGACGAAAATTGATTCGGTTATAAAATGTAAAAAGTTGATTAAATCAAATTATTAATAATCAATTAATTGTAATGCATCAACCTATTGATTAAAAAACAAATAAAGTAAATTTAAAAATTGTTTAGTATAAAAAATAAAATTAATCTAAAAATTATTCGATGCAATCGATTAATTACATAACAATCCTTTGATATTATATTATAAATTAATTATTAATAAAAAAATTAATTTGTTCAATGATTAAATTAATCAATATTATATCAGTCTATTTTAATTATAAATTTGATCGATTGTTTTGTCCATTAAAAAAATAATTTATTCAATTTCATATGCTCAATCTTAATTGAATACTCAATTGCCATATTAAACTCACAATGGCACAATAAGTTAATTTTAGAATAAATTTTAAATTTTCCTTTTTTTAAGAAAAAAAAAGAACTTGTTGAGCTTTATATACATCCAACTAGCTAATTATAAGATCAACGTGTTGAACCATTGTAAACTGATATTCTACAACGAGGGAGGCTTCTTAATGGACATTTCAAACGCAAATAAACTAATATATAACGATTCATCTCAAAATGAGACAACAGTCATTCTGAATGCAGGAATGAACAAGGTATGTATTAAAAGCAAGGGGGGTGTGATCGAATAAAATAAAATTTCAAAATTGTTTAGCTCCAACTCGTCGTATAACCATTCACGGTACACTGAAGAAACTGAAGAACAAAGCAGCAAAGAATCTTGAACTAAAATATGAAAAGACCAAAAGTTCTTTTAGGTAAATGGATTAAAATTCTAATCTAGTCACTGAATCAAAATTGAATAACCACCAAACAATGTCTTATATATAATGCCCGACGAACATTTACAAGGAACACTCAGAACATGTGCCAGAATAAAAGAAACATAAACATAAGCGAAACCTTACTCAATTGACATCATGTTAGGATTGGGAGTTTACCGGTCATAATGAGCTCAGGTTTTCAAGCTATAAGTTGACCTCCACTGATCCTTAGAATTTCAATCAGCATTTCAATACTGCCTCAGTTCTGGCCTAGAAAAAACTGCCTTGGACGAATCAGCAACTGGAATAGCATAGAATGGAGGTTACAATTGCTGTTGCTTCTTACATTGCATCGTCGCCAGATAGAGGACCAAAGGGGAATGAATATAAAAGAATGTGGGGGGCAACTTGGTTTATTTTCAATCCATTTGGGTACTTCCACAGAATTTATGGAAGTGTAGCTGTAATTTTCGATGTAAAAGAATGACGGTTACTAGTGGCAGATGTACAAGTTGCAGATCTCCATGTATATATAACTTCAAAATGATTGGAAAAAAAAAAGTTGCAGATACGCTGTGTTGCCAATCACAGAAGCTTGCTGGTTCGACGCTTTGCTGCACCTCCAGGGAAGAGTTTCATTATCCAACCCAACACCCTCTCAACCACCTAGAAGAAAGAAAGCAAAAAAACTGATGCAATAAATCAAGATTCGATATGATATCGATTATCAACTACCAGTGAGAACCGAGTGAGATCAAAGTACTGAAGCAAGCAAAGTTTACTGGGTACTAAGAGTGGATCAATAAATCTTTAAGTAAATGCTAGGACTATTCAACTCCATAGCAAAATTAAAGGACGCCTACTGCTACAATCTGAATTTAAAGTTTCTTCCAATAATTAGTTGAAATTACTATTGCAACGATTTGTCTGGGTCCAAAATGTCTACAGCGAGTTCCAATTTTCAGCGCAAGCCAGTGGACTTGGGGATCAATTGGAGCAAGCAAAGTTTGCCTCCAAAGTTTATTGGGTGACACTAGTAGGATAAAAATATCTTAAACCAACTGTACACATTTAAACTACAATTAATGCCTTTTAAGGTCAAATTTCTTCTAATAATTAGGAAATACAACTATGAGGAGCTGTCTAAGTCCAAAGTGCTCATGGATTTCCAATTTTGAGCTCAAGCCACATGACTTGGACAGAAACTGGAAAATTAGGTGTAGTTCATAAATGAATAACACAGTTTCAAGGAGCATTCGAGGTCCAATCTCCTCAATCCACCAGCAAAAATTTGGCGCTTTCACTACCTGAGTCCAGTCTACTGTTAAAAGAGTTCAACACCAACCGCCAATAGTGAATCATAATAAGTGGCTAGAAGTACTCAAAAAACATTTCAAGCAGAGAGATGATCTTGGTGACCATGAAATAACTAGTGAAGAAATGCCAAGTACTTTAACAAGGCAAATGTGAAATAGAATGATTGCAAAATTATCAAGAAAATAAATATAAAAAAAGGGCAGTCCTATGCACAAAGCTCCAGCC
>JBBPFP010000019.1:6105712-6116848 GCA_037974795.1 Kaempferia galanga
TCTTGCATGCATGCAGGCGGGAGGGGTATTATTGTCATTTCACTGTTTTAGCTGCGCCTTTTGGTAAATCTGAAACTGGGGTACGCCTTTTGGTAAATAGGTAATCGTGAGTGCGCCTTTTGGTAAATTGCCGAAGAAAGAATACTAAATTACGTATACCTTTTATAACACCAAAATATAATGCATCTTTTGATAAATTTATAAATCTGAGTGTCATTTGTAAATTATCGTTTATTTTTTGAACTTCAATTAAAAATCTAAATATTAATTATTATATATATAAAAGTTAAGCCTACTTTAAAATTCACTTAATTTTAAAACCGTTCTTTCAACTTCACATAAATCTAAAGTATAAATTATAGACACTTAAACATTAATCTCTGCGATATTTATTCCATTTAAGTATTTTTATTGTTCCTTTTTATGTTAAAAATATATATTAAAATAATGTTTATATCTAAAAAATATTTTACAAATAATTTTAATTATATCTGTTCTAGTTAAAAATATTATAAGTAAGTTTTATCCTTTATATTTTAAAATTTTAATTAAAACTATTTTATATTATAATAATTTTAAACGAAACTATTTTAATTATAATAATTTTGATTAAAATTATTTTAATAATAATTGATAAGTTTTAAAATCAAACTAATATTGAATGATGATATTAAGATTGGACTTCCTCGGTTCGGTTGTAATTAGAGACATCAATTTAAATTGAATCGATCGATTTTGACTCGATAAATAATTTACGTATTAAATTTTATCAATATATTTCAAAGTGAGTCTAAATGATTAGCTAGTGTGGGTTACGGTTTCAAATGGATTGAGTTGTGGTAGACTCGAGTTGGCCTGCAGATTAAGAATATTTTTCCTTTTAAAATTTTAAAATTAAAATAAAAAAATTGATGGCCTCAAGAGTTAGTCTATCTAACTCGTGCCAGGGTACATTGAACTTGGTCTAGATCTTTGGAACTTTAGGACTCGGGAGCTTGACTTTCAAGCCGACGATCTCAACCAAATGACTTGAGATTCTATTCGGCCTCCCCCACCCGATCTGCCAGACCAATTAGGGTCTAGTTGTCCGTCAAACATGTCTCTAGGAATATCAATTAAATTGAAATGGTTTAATCAATATTTTAATATTTTTTACCAATGTAAAAATAGCTTGAACTATAACTGATAATTTTCAATATGTTGAAATAATTTTAAGTAAAAGGCTTTGAATATTTTTCACCAATGTTGGAATATCTATATTTTTAAAATATAAGGGGCCTTTTGGATATATTTTTAAAATGAATTATCCTTTTTTAAGATAAAGAAAATGAAGTGCCTCATTTTATTATATAACTATTTTTCATAAAAATATTGTATGTTATAACATTTTCGGCTTCAAAATATTCTAAATATTACTATAATAAATGCCATTTTTAATAATCTACTAATAATATATACCAATTTTAGTTAATATGATTATATAAAACTTTAATTTAGATGCTTGATAAATCGTTAATTGTTCATTCCTCCTATAAAATTGTAAAATGCTTCCTAATTCATTTATATTCCATAATTTATTATCAGATTTGTATTATTATATTGTGTATTAATTTTGGTTAAAATTAATATATCATTATATTTTAACATGTATCATTAATTTTGGTTAAAGTTAATTTAAGGTGATTTTTTTAAATATTTTTTTACTATAATAACAAAAGTACGCTTTTGATTTAATAATTTTAATTAGTATACAAAAAAAAAATTGATTTGGTTAATCTTTGACCGGATCCAATCAAATTGTTGTAGCAACCGGGTCCAATCTGATCACTTATTGGAGGTCAACCTCTTTGGCCTATTAATTTCCGGTCCAAACTGGGTTTTAGTCTAATGTTCTCCCAATTTCCAACAAAGCGGCGAGTCTAACTCGGTTTAAGACTTGAAGTCGATCAAACCGGAACAATTATCCGATGGATAAATAAACCGATCGAGATGGAACTCCCCCAGTTGACTCTCTCGTCCTCTTCGTCTTCGCTCGCTGTCGCTGTGGAGGTTCCATGGAGGACCTGCTGGGGCTCCTCAAGGTGCGGGTGGTCAAGGGCGTCAACCTCGTCTACCGAGACGCCACCCAAAGCGACCCCTACGTCATCGTCTGCATGGGAGGCCAGGTCACAACCCCTCAAACTTGCCCGATTGATCTCTTCTCCGCTTCATCCATCGATTTCATGTGCAAAAAGATCTGTTTTTTTTTGTCTTTCAACATCATCATTATACTTCTAGGCGCATAGCTTATAATCAAACGCCTTTATAATGTTGGAACATCAGTATAGCGAGTGTCTATCCTCGTCTCCCTATTTGTCTGCAAATGTTGAGCATATATTTCCTGAAATGAATTATTGTTGAAACATCAACAGAGACTGTAACCACGGAAACGCAATTTCCTTATGATGTTTTTTTTTTAAAACAATATATTTATTGAAATAGTTCATGAATGTTTTTATTGGGTAGTATTAACCCTAAGAAATGTGTTACTTTGTCTCTTATGGGTGTTAGCTTTATCCTGTGGGACATTAGAAAAGCTTCTCAGGCCATATTCTACTTCATCCCCAAGGCTATTATTATAATAAAATCTTATTAACAACAAGCCTTATTCCAACATGGAACCCTATAATTAAAATGGTGTTTATGGGCTAAAATTAAGCTTCAATGCAAATGTGATTAAGATAGCATGTTTGATAGGTGGCTGATGTAGTTTTACGGACGATGAAACCATTCACATCATCATCCTGGAATTGGTACTTGATAGAGTTACAAATAAAATCATGACTCTGTGGTGGGAGTGAAATCAAAACTACTCAACATTTGCTCTTCTCAACAAGTAGACTTCTAGCTAAATGTTTTTTTTCTTCTCAAAAGATCATTTCACTGAATCACATATGCCACATCTTGTACTTCTTTCTTTGAATATGGTGAACACCTATTCTCTAGCTGTTGGATTTCAGTGGGAGGATCATCGCTTTAGCTTAGTACTTTTCAAAATCTTCCCAGTTCAAAGTTGCTCATCGAACGATGGGATGGGATGAGGGTATGAAGGTAAGAGCAGACTACATCTAGTGGTTTTATAGGTTTGTGTGAGTTTCGGCTTGTAGGAATATGCTAGCATTTGAAGGAACTACTTGTAGTATGAGCTAGCTTCTTCCATACTGTCATGGCTTTATGGAGAGAGATTTAGGGACAGAACAGATACTTGTTTGATGTAATTCATCCTTTCATTTTGTATCTTTCCACCTCCATATTTCATTTTAGGCTACACCTCTATTCCTTAAAGAAAACACTTTGGTCTTTTGACGATCATGAAATTAATGAATGACTTCTTCCTGTTTTGGCATGTAAGTTAATTTAATCAGTAGATTTGGCACTTCTGGCTATATATGGCGTCGAGCACCAATTGAAAAGATTCTTCCTATAAGATGGTCATTTGTCAGATGGACACACTATTGCATGATGTTGAAGAAATTGTTTCGTCGTTGGCGGAGAAAGAAGAAAGTTACATAGCAATCTTCTTTGGGTTGTATCGTGGGTGTTGCGTTGTATAATTAGTGAAATATTTCTTTCATTTTTTGTCATTGATGGTTTTGTTTATTCACTTTATTTCCAGAAATTGAAGACAAGTGTGAAAAAGAATGATGTTAATCCAGTTTGGAACGAAGATCTGACTCTTGCTGTCTCGGATCCTATTCAACCACTTAAGCTTGTAAGTATCTACTAAGAAGCTTGCCCTTGTGATACCTAAACTACTTAATGATATGATATTACTTTTCACTGACCAAATAAGTAGTTGGCTTCAAATTGTTCTTACTTAGTCACTAGGGATTGTAAGTATCTATAAGAGGCTTGTCCTTGTGATGCCTAAACTACTATATCAATTCGATATTACTTTCCCTGTATCAAATAAATAATTAGTTTTAACTTATTATTTCTTCCTTTGTCTATAGGAGAAGCATATTTTCTATGTAATAAACTCACTGTCACGAATGTAAAGTAACAATGTACTTTAGATATTCCTTTATAGGATAGATAGCATATAGATTGCTGATTCTCATATTGACGTGTTCTTGTAGCAAATTTTCGACAAGGACACATTTAGCCAAGATGACAAAATGGGTGACGCGGAGATTGATATCCTTTCGTTTGTAGAGGCAACAAAGTTGAACTTATCCAACATCCCCAATGGCACCGTGATCACCACCGTGAAATCCAACCGACACAACTGCTTGGCCGAAGAGAGTGCCATTGTTTGGAAAGATGGCACAGTTGTTCAAGACATTATTGTCAGGCTAAAAAATGTAGAAAGTGGCGAATTGGAAATGCAGTTGTCGTGGATCAATCTATCCCAAGCTTCAGGCTCGTAAGCTGCTTGATTCTGTGAATGATGAAGTACTTTTGTTTTCCGACCCCATAACATAGGTACAACGTTTGAATCAATTCGAAAAGCATTCACTATCTATTTTCATTGTTGGCGTCGTGTAAGCTTCAGTTGTAGAAGCGATCTATGTAGTGGAAATGCCAAATAAACTTTTGAGAATGTTCCTCTAATGATTTGTTCTCACCAGAAAATCAGAGGATGAGCAGGCTGTGTATCGATCTTTCAGAAGAATATTAGGATCTTTTATGATCTTCAGGTATCTGTCCTATCGTGTATTCACTTCGATAGTTGCTAGTTCTTGCTGAACTCTAGTAACTTAAGTGATCTTGAAAATGTAACACCAAGCTATTAAGGCGGTGGCTAATAACTTCAATCATTTGACCATGAACCAAACAGTTGGTTGTTATTTACTCTATGCAGTAAAATTTACCATGGGTCAAAAATTTAGTTATATGTCGGTCAAAATTTCGTTCTATGTGGGTTAGAGAATGAAATTACATTATTTTAAAAATAACCTTATTAGATATCTTAACTGCCCTTAAAAATTTGTTAAAATCCAATTACTCCTTAATAATTTAGGCAGAGATACATTAATGATAAAATAAATTTTAACATTATTCAAACTTTAGAGAGTATTTTTGAAACCCCAATCAATAAAGGGTACTTTTAGTAGTTTGTTTGATCAGCCTAAATATAAATTAAATTAATAATTTTTTTAAAATATATATTTGGTGTTCAATTTGAAATTACTAATAAAATAAATATAAATGAATAAAAAAATCAATTAAATAAAAAAATCGTAATAATATTTACTTAGTATAAAAATTTAGTTTGGTTTGGTATGGTTTGATTTGTATAGATGTGTATCTTTATCCTAGACCGGGTCCAATCTAATCCTTTATTCGTGGTCAACGGTTTTGGTGAGCTATCAATTTTTCCGGTCCAACCGGTTATTTTCTTTAATATAATATTCTCCCAGTCTCGAGCAAAGCGCCAAGTCAAACCCGGTTTAAATTAAACAAACCGGAATTATTGTCCCATGGTTAAGTAAAAAAAAAACATACGAGAAGGACCGTGTGCGTTCATCTTTGACCCGGTCCAGTCTAATCACATGGGGCAGGTCAACAGTTTGGGCTTATTAACTCGGTTTAAATTAGTCAAACCGGAACAATTATCCGATGGATAAATAAACCCAGCGAAATGAACCTCCCCTGTTGACTCATCCTTGTCTTCTTCGTCTTCGTTCGCTGTCGCTGTGGAGGATCCATGGAGCATCTGCTGGGGCTCCTCAAGCTGCGGGTGGCGAAGGGCGTCAACCTCGCCTACCGAGACGCCACCGGAAGCGACCCCTACGTCATCGTCCGTATGGGAGGCCAGGTCACAGCCCCTCAAATTTGCCCAGATCAATCTCTTCTCAGCTTCATTCATCGATTTCATGTGCAAAATGATCTCTCTCTCTCTCTCTCTCTGTTACAATCCTCATCATTATACTTCTAGGCGCATAGCTTATCATCACTAATCAAACGCCTTAATCATGTTGGAAGATCAGTACAGCGAGTTTCTATCCTTGTTTCCCTATTTGGCTGCAAATATTGAGCATATATTTCCTGAAATGAATTATTGTTGAAAAATCAACAGAGATTGTAACCATAGAAATACAATTTCTTTAAGATGTTTTTTTTTTAAATTTGTTTATTGAAATAGTTCATGAATGTTTTTTTTATCCTGGCTGAAACCGAGGAGAATAACTGTTGGGACACGTGGAACCGATGTGGTGTCACAGTAGAATTGAGGAGCGTGTAGATGTGTTGCGCGTACCTGCGTATGTAGATGAGGACCCCTATTTATAGAGAAAGCTTTTCCCTTTGTCTGCATATCGATGCGTTACCTGCAAAGCGTAAGCCACCTCTGACATTCTGACACCTTTCCCCAAGTGAACCTATCACCTCTGTGCTTGTTAGACTTTAGGAGCTTCTATCGTACTAAAAGTACCAAGCGCATCCTCTGGTACTTGATCTTCTGATAATCGGTATGCTAGGTGCCAACGGGGTAGGTGAAGTTGATAGGACAGGGAAGCTTTGACTGTCTTCACACTCCGCCAGTTCGCCCGGACAGTTGGCCCGTTTAGCTGGGTGATCTTATTGGGTCTGATCGAGCACGACGTCCGCTTTGGTATTTCGGTGATATGTGCCAACTCTTTGGTCCAGGCCGCTCGTCTGTTCGATTGGTTTGGTTGGCTCGGCGTCTTAGTTGGCTCGGTCTGTTTGATCGACTCGGTCGGGAGCTTGTTTGATTGACTTGGCCGTCCTTGACCCGGGCCGCCACCTCAGTGGCTCCCTTGACTCGGACTTGACTCCGAGGCCCTACCTTATACACCGCATCATTTTTGTTGGGTAATTAACCCTAAGAAATGTCTTACTTTGTCTCTTATATGTGTTAGCTTTATGCCTTTGAACCTTTAGCAAATCTTCTCAGACTATATTTATGATAATATGTTTGTTTGAATCAGGGGCTATGACTTATGTTTCATCTTATTTCTTTACAAGAATCTGTGTTTTGGTCTTATCAAACAGTTATACACTGAACCAAGTACTTTACTGCTTCCATTAAGTAATTTATCTTCTAAAGTACTAATGGCAATAGGTACCCTATAATTGAGTTTTTGTAGGTACCCAACTCGTATTATGCTTAACAATCAGTTCGGGTGAGGTTTGGTTGTTTAAAATTAAAAGTACCCATTGATACCTGCATGTATGATGTATCTGCATATTTTTCTCATTTAAGTTGGGTACCTATTTATCATCCAGAGTAAGAATTTTAATGAGTTTGGGTAGCGGATATTTAAGTGAATACATGTTTGAAAAATGCCCAAACTAGCAGATTCTAACCCATTGTCATCCCTACTTCTAGGATGCCTAATTCTTTTGCTTAAATTATATGCATTCTGGTCTTCTCAATATGTATCGAACACGACAACCCACGTGCAGCTTAGATTTATACATTCTTCAAAATCTTCTGAATATCTTATACTTCTGTTTGATACGTTTGGTTCGTTGGAATAGTATACTGTTTTTGATGAATTTTGATGGAACAAATACCCCTACGTTGGGATAAAAAATATACCTAGAATTCAGACTCTTTTAGTTCACGTTCCTTTGGTTATTTCTCCCATCAATCTAAGTAACACTTACTCCGATTCATCAAATTTGTTAATTTTCAAATAAATCTTTCAACTCATGCATCTCTTTTATGGGTGGTGAAACCCTTCACATCATCATCCTCGCATTGATACTTGATAGTTAACTAATAAAACCATTACTGTATGTGGTGGGACTGAAATCATAACTACTCGACATATATGCTTCATTGGAATGGACAATTGTTTTGGATAGCTGTTGAATGAAAAGCACTTTAAGTTATGATGTCCTTTCGAACCAGAAGTCTTCCACTGGCTCCTCTTGGCAAGCAGACTTCTAACTAAATGTTTTTTTTTTCCTGGAAATACCATTTCACTGGATCCCATATGCCACATTTTGTACTTCTTCCTTTGAACATGGTGATCACCTATTCTCCACCTGTTGGATTTCAGGAGGATCATCACTTTAGCTTAGGACTTTTCAATTTCTTCCCAATTCAAAGTTGCTAATCGAATGATGGGATGGGAAGAGGGTGTGAAGGAAAGAGCAGACTGCATCTAGTAATTTTTTAGGTTTGTGTGTGTTTCGACTTGTAGGAATATTCTAGCATTTGAAGGAACTACTTGTGCATGAACTAGCTTCTTCCATACTGTCATGGCTTTATAGGGACAGAACAGACGCTTGGCTGATGCAATTCATTCTTTCGTTTTGTATCTTTACACCTCCATATTTCATTTAGGCTGCACCTCTATTCCTTAAAGGAAACATATTGCTCTTCTGACTATCATGAAATTAATGAATGACTTCTTCCTATTTTGGCGAGTAATTTAATTTAGTTAGTAGATTTGGCACTTTCAGTTATATATGCTGTTGAGCACCAATCGAAAAGATTCTTCCTAGGAGATGGTCATTTGTCACATGGACACACTATTGCATGATGTTGAAGAAATTGTTTCTCAAAACCTTCATTTTGACAGAATTTCCTATATGTGAGACAGAACAGTTTCACCTTGTACTAGTTCATGAGTGTACGTACAGTTTGTAACCTTACTTGGTGGAGAAAGAAGAAAGTTGTGCAGCTATCTTCATTGGGTTGCATTATGGGTGTTGCATTGTATAATTGATGAAATATTTCTTACATTTTTTGCCATTGATCGTTTGTTTATTCACTTTATTTCAGAAATTGAAGACAAGTGTGAAGAAGAAGAATGTTAATCCAGTTTGGAACGAAGATTTGACTCTCACTGTCTCGGATCCTATTCATCCACTGAAGCTTGTAAGTATCTACTATGAAGCTTGCCCTTGTGATACGTAAACTACTTAATGGCTTGATATTGCTTCACGTCGACCAAATAAGTAGTTGGCTTCAAATTGTTCTCTCTTAGACAATAGGGATTGTGAGTATCTATAAGAAGCTTTCCCTTGTGACGCCTAAACTACTTTATCAATTCGATATTACTTTACCTGAACCAAATAAATAGTTATTTTTAACTTAATATTTCTTCTTTTGTCTATAGGAGAAGCATATTTTCTACATAATAGACTCGCTGATATGAATGTAAAGTAACAATGTTACTTGTACTGTGCCCAGTTAAATTCAAATTTAGACATTCCTTTATAGGATACGTCCCAGATAGATTGCTGATTCTCATTGACGTGTTCTTGTAGCAAGTTTTCGACAAGGACCTATTTAGCCGAGATGATAAAATGGGCGATGCGGAGATCGATATCCATCCATTTGTAGCGGCAACAAAGATGAACTTGTCCAACATTCCCAATGGCACTGTGATCACCACCATGAAACCCAACCGACACAACTGCTTGGCCGACGAGAGTGCCATTGTTTGGAGAGATGGCACAGTGGTACAAGACATTATTGTCAGGCTCAAAAATGTAGAGAGCGGGGAATTGGAATTGCAGTTGTCGTGGATCAATCTATCCCAAGCTTCAAGCTCGTAATCTGCTTGATTCTGAGAATGATGGGATTCCTTTGTTCTCCTTCCCCATATCATAGGTACATCGTTTGGATCAATTCGATTGGGCACTCCCTTTCTATTTTCATTTTTCAGAGTGATGAAATACTTCAGGCTTGTAAGCTTCAGTTGTAGAAGCAATGTGTACAGTGAAAATGCCAAATAAACTCTGAGTATGTTCCTGTAATGTTTTGTTTTCACCAGATAATCATAGGATGAGCAAGTTGTGTATTGACCTTTCGGAAGAAGATTGGGATCTTTTATGATCTTCAGTTATCTGTCCTGTCGTGGATTTACTTTGAGAGTTGATTATCGACTTCTTTTTGTAAGGAGAACTGAAGATGTGACAACAAGCTATTAAGGCAGTGGCTAATAGTTTCGGCATGAACTAAGTATTTGTTTGTTATTTACTTTGTGTTAAGATTTACCATGGGTCGAAATTTCATTCTATGTCGGTCAGAGAATAAAACTTATTCTTCTAACTTCTACTTGTGAATTGGTAGATGAAACACTTTGGAGACACAATAGAGTTGACAACAAACTATCTTCCCTGATTCTATTTATGAGCTGCGACCGGTGACAAGGATTTTGACGACTGAGTTGTCGCAGCCATGGTGGATTTTGACGAGTTAAGCTTGGCAATGAACTCACCCTACTTCTCTTCGTCTAATCGCGCTCATTATTCTGTTTCTTCTTCTTCCCGCTCTCTTTTCAATTATGTACTGTGACTCCTTCCTTTCCTGATGCTCTTTGTTTGTCTCCACCATGGTGATCAATCTGTTTAGGAAACCTAAGTCTTGATGAGCATGACATTATTGCTTTAATTACTAAGATAATGCACGTTAATAGCGATCTAGTCAATAGTTGGTTAGTCTAGTGAGAAGTTAGAGACGAGACACGGTTCGTAATTCAGCTGGGGCAAGAGCAACTTTACAGTGAATTCTCAACTGTAGAGGTCGACTGTTGAGTGCTTTCGGACGGAGAAGATCGGTCACCTCTAGAATATAGTTTGTGGAATTACGATCCTATGCAGAATTTATTTAAGTTAGGATTGGATCGATCGGGATCAAATTGTAGAATCATATGATCCTACTAAAAATCTTTAGAATTTCATGATAAATGATTAATAATTAGAAAAATATCTAAAAAACTTATTTATGTATAAATGGACTAATTTTACACGTATATTCAATTATTTACCTTCAACATCTCAAACTACATTATTACATTATTACATGTACAAATTTAAATATTAGTAATTTAACTACCATTCTCACAAAATAGTACTCCATAATATTTATACGAAAGAATATAAAATTTCTATTAACACAATAATAATAATTACATTCAACTTCAAGAATGTTCCTTTGGTTCACAAGATAATCCAATTTAAAGACCGACAAAGCACCTAACCTACGTAGCAGAAACTATTAAATTCTTTGATGCGAATATGAACGTTGAAAATAATATTCTAAAGATTTATCGACTCTGTAGTATACTAGACAATAGGCATCAAAAAAAATTCATCATTTCAAGAAAAAAAGATAAAATATTGTTAATTAAAATCCAACTCAAAAATAATTAAACATATGTTTAAATAATT
>JBBPFP010000019.1:6143731-6161692 GCA_037974795.1 Kaempferia galanga
TCCTATCTTAATAATTGTCTCATTACGTTTAATATTGCTAAACATAAATTTTATTCTTTATTCTACTAAGCCTAAAACATTTCCCTTCTAGTGTTTCATGCCACGATTCTAGTTTAGCATTTACTCCTTCCCGTGTTTCATCTACCAAAACAATATCATCTTAAAATAACATGCACCACGGTACTGTGTCTTAAATGTGTGCAGTGAGTTCGTTCATAATTAGTATAAAATGATAGGGACTTACAACTGATCTTTAATGTAACCTTATATTTATTGGAAATGCTTCAGTTATTCGGCCTGAAGTCTTTATTCTAGCATTACATTGGCGTGCATATCCTTGATTAGTGTAATATATACTAACACCTCTCTTTTTAAAATTTTTCATATAATTTCTCTTAGGACTCTATCATAAGCTTTTTCTAAGACAATGAACACCATGTGTAGATCTTGTTTTTGCTCCTGATATTTTTCAATAGTTGTCTAAGAAGATGTATAACTTCTATTGTCGACCTTCAAGGCCTGAACTCAAATTGATTTTTTGGTCACCGTGGTCTCCTTCCTTAATCTTCTTTATATTACTTTTTCCCAAAATTTTATATTATGAATCATTAGTTTAATAACCCTATAGTTTGCACAATTTTGTACGACTCCTTTATTCTTATATAAGGGAACTAGAGTACTTATCCTCCATTGATCAAATATTTTTTTCGTTTTCAATATCATGTTAAATAATTTTGTAAGTCATTCAATACCTTATTTCTCTAGGCACTTCCATACCTCTATCAGAATATCATCTTGTCCAACAGCTTTTCCATTATGCATCCTATTTAAAGCTTGTTCTACTTCTTAAGTTTGAATTCTACAATAAAAATTTAAATTTCTATATTCATTTAACCTACTTAAATTACCTAAGTTAAGTTAGTCACCTAAACCTTTATTAAAAAGTTGATGAAAATACCTCTTCCACCGCTCTTTTATTTCACCATTGGTTACTAATACCCTATTACATTCATCTTCAATACATTTATTTGGATAAGATCTCTTATCTTGCTTTCTCTCACTTTAGCTATTCTATAAATGTCTTTTCCACTTCTTTTATATCTAATTTTTAATATAATTATTTAAAAGTTTCATTCTTTGTTTCATTCATTACTTTCTTAGCCTCTTGCTTTGTTATTGTATATTTTTTAAAGGTTTTCTCATTCTTACAGATATATAATTCCTTATAAATTGTTCGTTTTTCCTTCGCTTGTACTTTCTCATTCCACCACCAAAATTCCTTATTTAGTGGTGCATGTCTCTTTGAAGCAGTTGGGCCATAAATACATGCCTAAGATTTATTTATTGCATGTGCGTGCAACAAATAGGTCTCTCCTATTGGTACCTAGGTCTATTAGGTTGCAAAGAGATTAAAAGAAAAGGGCAACTAATGAACAAAGCACAAAATAATTTTCATAAGGAATTGAACGATATTTCGGAAGTATTACTACAGGTCTTGTTATTATGAGAGAGAACTTCATATTTAAAACCATTTTCCATGATCACGCCTCAAAAAGAGAGAGATAGATTTCCCCTCGGCTGTAACATGAATGTTAACACAGGCAACTTAAAGCATTCATCCAGAGATGGCAATACAAGCGTAAATCTAAATGCTTGCCGTTTCATGCTCACCATGCATTCTCGCACATATTTGGTGAAGAGCCGGTTTCTCTGCCTCACGGGAGTCACCTCCCCCTCACCTTCTACTGGTTTCGGCAGCTCCGAGGGATCCAAGCCTGACATCCGGAAGAAACGCTCAATCCTTGCCTGCGACTTCAAGGGCGACGGCTCCCCGTCCACCACAAATACCGGATACACCCCCATCTAAGCAAAATAAAATAAGTACGCAATCGATCAGGCCAATGGAGAACAAACCCTAGCCGCTCGTTCTCCTCCATTTGTAAGAAAAAGGGGACGACTGGGTAGAGAAACTCGAACCTTGGAGAAGAGAGCGACGGTGCGGAAGAAGGTGTTGCGCAGGTGAGGGTTCCGAGCGTTAGGGCTCCGTCTTCGAATGACGGCATCGTGCTGGACGATCCAATAGGAGAGATCGACGGCGACGCGCTTGTCGCGGAGGAAATCGACGCCCTCATTGCGCGCATAGGGCTTCAGAAGGTCCCAGAAGCTTCCGCCGACGCCCATCTCCGGCGTTCGACTCGACGGCGACGGCGACGAGAATCAAGCGAGAAAGAGAGAGCGAGAGAGAGGTCGTGCGCCGGGGAAAAGCCGAAGGGTTTTAGGGATCCTTGGTTCTCGCGCGGTCTTCGCTATATACTTCAATCAAGGCCGGTTTATTTAACCCGAAGTAACGGCCATTTCAATAATATTAATCGCAGCGAATTCAAATTCTCAATCTATTTTCGAAAACCCAAAAAATATTTTGGACAAAGATAGACACTCCTAGATATATATAATTCGTGAATAGACATAAAAAGTTATTATATAAAATTTTAAGGTTGAAAATTAGCGTGTCTGAGTATACTCTCTCTTATATCTTGATCACTTATACTAATAGTTAGTAGTCATCTCTTTCGTATTGACCTAAGTACGGATTGCCAGAGACGCTGGAGACGAGCGCAACATTTACTATTATTGTGTAAACTGATTTTGATAGTTGTCATTTAACTTCTTTTATTTACTTAGCTAGAGACCAGACTTATCCTTTAGGTGCTATGTTATGACCTACTTAATTATTATTATTATTATTATTATTATTATTATTATTATTAAAGTGATTTTAAGTAAATTCAAATACTTTAATTAAATTATTAAAAAAATATTTTAATATCATAATGTTTTTTATATAATAATTTTAATTAACATGAAAATAATTATTTTTCTCCTTTTATAGTAACCTTTAAATTAAAAATTATTTTCAATAAAGATATATGGCGAAATGTACTTTAATTTTTTAAAATACCTTTTTGTTGATTTTTAAAATTTAAAACACCTTTTAAATTTTTACTCTAATATTTTTTATTTAGAATAACAACATTTTAATTACAGCTTTTTATTAACTCACCTAAGTAAGTTTTTTATTTTATTATTTTAAAAATCACTATTTTAATGTATTAAATTAAATTGACGTTTGAAAATATATACGATTTGATAATTTGAAAATCTTATCTTAGTTCGATAAAAGCTGTTTTAATAATAATATAAAATATGTTAAAACCATGTTCACATTAGTAATATTTTCATAATACTCCACTATATCTTATTTTAATAATTCCCATTACGTGTGTCAATAATTAGGATCAAATTCCCTGAATAAATAGAATCCAAACTTATTTCTATGACATTTGATACAACTTATTATATTTTTATAAACAATATTTTATGTTAAAATCAATGCATGTGTTAATTTGCTTGGTTAATTTTTTTTAAAAAAATGATATATCAAAAACTATTAAATCACTTTTCTGTTTCATAATAAATTCTTGCATAAATCAATACATCAAGCAATTTCGCTACAACTACGTATTAGAGGAGCAACAATGCCCCAAAACAGACTTCAGTCATTGAAACATTATAAAATCCAAACTCACGCTAAGGATATAAACCCAAAAATTATGCATTTCACTTCCTCCAGTTAAATCTGTTACCTCCACGACCTCCACCGCGACCGCCTCGATGACCTCCTCCATTGGCGAATCTACTGCCACCTCTACCATGGGAGAACCTGTAGCACATCAAGTGGATGTTACTAACACGAAGCATTTCCAAACGAGAATTCAGTTGCTTACCTGTCGAAAGAGTTTGTGGTCGCATTGGCTGCTAAAGACTCGGCAGATTCAATAATATTACCAGCAGACTCAGGTGCAGAGATCTGCTCGAACTTAACACCTGAGTCTCTTTCGATTCGAGAAACATGGTACTTGCCTTTTGGTTCATATAATAGGATTGCAACACCGGTATTGCCTAGAAGAAACTTGTGTTAGCAATCAGCATTGGACGAATGAACATGGACATGGTGAACTTGAAAACAAAAAAAGGAAATCACCAGCTCTTCCGGTTCGCCCGGAACGATGGATGTAATCTTCGACGTCCCGAGGGGGCTCAGACTGAAAAAAAGTTTAGTTAGAACACTTGTTACTAGAGGTAAAACCTTCAGACAAATTTACATTGACATGGCCGTGAAAGTCACAAGTATTTAACATCGGCTATATGGATATTTTTTTCGTTTAACTTTAAATAATAAAGATTGATGTAATTAGTTCGAGATAAAGATGCACCTGTATAACCAACTGCACATCATTGATGTCAAGTCCCCGCGCAGCCACATTCGTAGCAACCAAAACCAAAAACCGGCCAGCCCTAAATCCAGCTAGTATAAACTGGATAATACCAAGACTTAGAAACAAGACGAAATACAATTTTGAAAAAAAAAAAAAAAAAAGATGTCATTTTCATGCACATACTTCTCTCTTGTCTTGAGATATGTCTCCATGCAGAGCCCGAGCACCCGGTAACAATTGACCAAGTTCGGCTGCGGATCTTTTTGTCTCGGTGAAAACAATAGTTCGGCCACCACTAAGAATATTTCCACAGGTAAGTGCACCAGTTCGCACGAGAGAAAACAAATAAAGCAGAGGGAGCGTGCAACCATAAAATTACAAACCTGCTATATGAATTGATAATATGTGGAAGAAGTTTTTGTCTCACAGAAAGAGAACAAGGAAGAACAAGATGTCTAACACTGGCACTAGCCTTCAGTTTTTGATTGCCTACGAGGTCGGCTGTTTTCTTATCTTTCTTAAGAAACCTTGCTGATATCTGCAAAATTTTCGGCGAAAAGGCATAACATGTGGAAAAGGAACTAAAGTAAAATTGGATTCATAATCAAATATTAAACATATAAAGTTTCTTTTAACTTGAAACTTAGGACCTAAAATCTTTAACAATGATAGTGCATCAATAAGATGTTACGCCTATAGGGACATAGAATCATGCAGCATAGTTCACCAGCAATGGTATTTACGAACTGGCTTACATCCTTGCACAAAATTTACCTGAACAAGAGTGAAATTCTAGAATACAAAATTAATATTTACCTTCTTAACCCAGTCAGGTAAGGTAGCACTGAAGAGTAGAGTTTGAACTTTGCTAGCATCCTCAACTTTGCCTGCCAAAAGACAGGGAAAAAAGTTAATAATTGCCCTAAAACAAGTAAAAGAATGCCACATGGATTTGAGTTAACAAACATGCAATGAAGACTTAACACAAAACTTCAACTATATTAAGCAGATCATAAATATCCTTTTGAAAACATGAAAGGGGAGTATAAACTAGTGAAAAACAGTGAAGAAAACCCATACGGAGAATCAGTTCCACATCATCCATGAAACCCATTTTCAACATTTCATCTGCTTCATCAAGCACACGGAAATTTAAAGTTTTCAAGTCAAGAGTATTTCTCTGTATGTGATCCTGTAAAAAAAGACCGATTATTTTTTTTAGGAAAAAGAAGCACTGAGACCAAAAAAAAGCTTATGAAACTATAGAAAAAGAAAATACCTTTACACGTCCTGGAGTTCCAACAACAATATCAACCCCTGCTCTTATTGACATTACTTGAGCACGGAAAGGAGATCCACCATACAAACAGCATGAAGATAACCCCACTGCTCGACCATAGATCTCAAAGTCTGAGTGCACCTGGGATTCATTGTCATAAGCATCAAGTACCAGAATGAAGAATCATGGAATAATAGCACACAACATACAAAAATAATCTATAATTTGGAATACCTGTTTTGCAAGCTCTCGGGTTGGAAGAAGTACCAAAATACTAGGAGACCTTCCATAACCAGTCTTTCTTGATGTCTTGAGCATTCCATTTGTTAAAGACTCCAGCATAGGCAACACAAAAGCCAAGGTCTTGCCCTATGAATATGTCCATACAGATATCAAAATAGTCAGTACAATAAATACATATAAGAAAAAACAGTGGCCAAAAGTGAAGTTCATTGGTGGAAAATACAGTTTACAAACTTAAAACAGAACAGCTATGCTAGATGAGGATTAAGCTTGGACAACATCAATCAAGATCAAGTAGAAATTATAAAGCTCAAATAAAAACACATCAATGTCAAAATATAAAAGAAAATTTACCAAATTATGCTCCTAAGTTTTGTATTTTCCGCTGGGAATCCCATATTTAGTATTTTTTATAGAGGGCCACGTCCAATTGTAAAAATGTCCTAAATGTCCTCTAACTCTCACCTACCTTGCCCCAAAAAAATCTGACCACCCAACCAATCCACCCAAACTCCGCATATATTTGCTCCAACCTTGCCAACACAGTTGACTTCCCCTCTCAATCTTTTTGGTCAAAGATATTCGAAGTCTCCATGCTTGATGGAGCAACAGAAGAGGTGGAGGAGGACGAGAGGAGAAAGAAGAAAGGCTTACTGTTGTTAGTGGAGTAGAGGAAAAGGTGGAGGAAGAAAAAAATGCTTGAGAAAGGGGGGAAGCCAACAATGTTGGTAAGTGCGGACAAGATGCATGTAAGGTTTGAACGGATAGGTTACATGCAACAACTGGAGCACCCTTTGGGAAAAAACAGTGTGGGACACCCAGTGAGAAAACAAAACTGGGGACGAGATTTGAGAACTTTGCCAATATTAATCTAATTAGTTTAGTTATATAGTCTAACTGATGGTTCTAGGAGTTGAAGACAAATCCCCAATCATGTTCTCCATCAAAGACTGATACTGGATGCTCCTCCACTATAAATTGTGAAAAATCCATACACCTAACAATGACCTTGGGAAACTAGAATAAACCAAAACAATATACAGTTAAACGAATAATAAGTGGGTTCTGTCTCATCTTAACCACTCCACCTCTATCATCTGTGCATTATTTCAATTTATTGTACATATTTCATTTTGGCTTAGGAGATTTCGATAGCCCTTTGGGCTTTATATTTTCTCAAATTATATATATGTATATGCAAACAATTAGCAAAAAAAAAAAATCAGTTTTTTCAGGACAAGGAAATGATAATTGAATGTAAATATTCAGTTTCTACATCAGTTAATTTCGAGGATTATATAGTTTTTACAAAATGTTCTCAAATCTCAAACAGATCATAATCTGCAGTGATGGCAAGCGAAACAATTGACACTAGTAGAGCAAAAAAAAAAAAAAATGAAAGATGAAGCAACACAGAATCACACACCTGACCAGTCCTTGCTCGGCCGACCAAATCAAACCCATCGAGTATGAGATCAAAAGTCATGGCTTGGATGGGAAACAGAGCCTTTATTCCGTTCGAGTTCAAGGTCTGTCTCAAGGCGTTTGAGATCCTAAACTTGGACAAGGCATTCGGATCATCCACATCCGCTTCCTCGCCCTCCTCCATCATCTTCGGCCTCTTCAACACAGTGGAATCAGATACGGGATTGCTCTCCTCCCCGTCCTCACCGGCCTTCCGCTTCTTAAAAATCTTACTCTTCTCCTTCACAAGCATCGTCTCCTCAGCGAGGACAGATTGAGATGAAAGGAGATAAGGCATCGCGGCGATGGAGGGGCTCTCGCTTGCGGTCGGAAGAAGGATCGCGGCGTGGAGGCGCGGCGACGCAAGCAGAGAGAGAAAAAGAAGTGCTCCGTTTCAGGGTTTCGGATATTTATAGGGTTGGCGCGCCAAAAGAGGAAACCTAGTCCACGATGTTAAGCCGCCATTAAGTCGATCGCGTAACGGGCCACAAGTCAGGCCCAGGATGGAACGGGCTGAACTGGTTGTTCGGCACAATCTAGTCCGTTTCTCTCATCAGTTTTTGGAAAGAGAATACTCCACCACTGGTAGCAAAGGCGACTTCGCTCGCTTCTAGCGCCCCCGTCAATCCATTCCAGGGCTAATACGGAAGAGGTAAATTACGGATGGTACTAGCATTTGGAATAGTGACTAGCACATAAGAGAGGTATTTACCTCGGTTTTGTCGAGATTCGAACCCCAGACTTTATTGATGATAACACCTCATGTGCTAGCCACTAAATCATCCCAGGGACAAAGAGAATACTCCACGATTCGATTGATTGGTGAAAAAAAAAGCGCCGTCGTGAACTTTTTAAAAGTTCCAACTCAAATTTCATACTACTCCACCCAAATCCCCTTCACGTTTCGCATCAAATCTAAATCATTATCTACGAGGAAAGTTTTGTTTGTGTTTGACTTGGGTGGCTTAAAAAGGTATGGAAATTTTTCCTTTTACTCTCTCAAAAAATTTATCTTCCCTTCCAATCGCCCTTTCTAGTGTTTAAACTATTAAAATACCTTTGCAATTTTTACTATAATTGATAGAGAAACTTAAGATTACGAATTAATTATATTGTTTTAGTAGAGTAGAAAATCTAACTTTTGTTTATTCGTTGCTAAAAAAATGTTAAGGATTATGACCTAAAATTACAATAGCTTGAAATTTTAAAAATTATAAATTATAAGTTAAAAAGACACTTTTAAATTATTTATATTGTCAAAAAGCAATGGAAATGAGTGAGGTGTGCAACCATAAGATGCTGGACTTCTGATCAGTCGATCACACCCGTAAAAATTTCTATAGGACTTAATTGATCACTCCAAATTTAATATTATCTAATTCATCATATTTTTTAAATGAGATATCTTAATAATTTAACACCTACAATACATCTTTGTGCTTCACCCAAACTACACCACCTTAAATTCCAAGCCCTCCTTTTTTAAATAGATTGAAGGAGGAGTGCTTGTATTTCCGGATTTGTGGTTAGGGTAGGACTGGGCCATGCTTAGACACCTAAATTAATTAATAAATAAATAAATATTGCGATTTCGATATAAAAGGACGCCCTTTATGATTTTTGTATAATTTGAATGGTTTTAAGATCAGAAGATAATTTGAAATATAAGAGTAAAGCTCGGGGTGTTAAATGATTTTTTTCCTTTTCTTTGTCAAAAGTTTGTTTTGGAAGTGGAGAGTAGTAGGTGTTGGTGATGATGTTTCCCGGATGCGGCAAAAAGAGGTTGTTTTTCATGTCGTCATCTTATTGTATCTGTGTGAAACAAATAAAATGTAATTTGTTAAAGAATTACATCTTTATTTATTTATTTAAAATCATTTTTTCAAAAAGGAAAAGGAATTTAATAATCGCCATCCAGCTTTGACTGCAATGGAGAGACAAAGTAATCATCTTCATCATGAAGTAAAAAGTAACCACTTGTATGATAAATCTAACCATTCCCTTAGTCGATTGGATCGAATCAAATCCTCTTATTGAACGTGGAATGTGTAAGAGGTTTGTCAAAACCATGGAAGACGGCGTGGGACACTAGTGTTGATGGTGCTAATCTCGTTCAATCAGATGTTCTTCAAAAAGGTATGATCTTTCACATGGAGCCAACTCTATGTAGAAAAGATAATAAAGAGTTTCCACTCTTTTGCAACAAAAAAGTTCAATCTTTAGTATAATTACCTAGAAGTGACTTATGACTTGTGATTTCAGCATAGTGAAAATTTCCACATCCAATTGGCTTGTAGCGGTGTCCCCCACTCACTAGATTCAAGGTTGTTTCCTTTTTGTCCTCTCGCCTCCTATAAATTAGCAACCCTTCATCTCATCATTCTTCGCGGTGAAGTAGAAGAGCAAGAGCAATAAGAAGAAGAGCCTTCGACCAAGATCAATCAATGGGCTCAAGAGTTTTATCGAGTTGTCATGGAAATGGGTCAAGCATTTGGCACACTCCGATTCCATATCTTTTCGGAGGTTTAGGGGGTATGATGGTCCTCATAGCAGTGGCTCTCCTGATGCTTGCATGCTCTCGCCGGAAATCATTTGTCGGTAGTGACCATCCGAGCTTGGCTCCGGAGCTTGAGGACGCTAGTATTCGAGTTCCGATTGATTTGGAGCCTGGATTTGTGGTCATTGTGCCTGGTGAAGACACACCCACCTTCCTTGCAAAGCCTGTGCCATGCGTTCTTTGTGACTCAAGCTCTCTTCAAGAATCCTAATTCTTCATCGAGTTTTTGTTTCCTTTTGATTTTGTTTACAATTTGCGGATGGGCTTAATAGAGGAGACGACTTGTTCTCGCAAGTGGTATGAATTTGTCATGAGTTTCAAGAAATGTTTTTTGATATGAAATGATTTGTATGATCCCATGGTCAAAACAAACACCTTTCTTCCTCCTCCCTTTGCCGCCCCTTTCTATAGCTTCTCTTCAAAACATTCTCGCTTCTATACCTCCAAATCGGTCATATACTGATCAGAGGTAGAACATGAGTAAACGAAAGTGTCTTCATTGGTCTAAGTGGACTAGATTAGACTCCAATCGATCAATAGATCAAATTGATTTGGTTCGATTCGAAAAGGATAAATAGTATGGTTGGTGCTTCTGGAAGGAATTAAGCATCTGGGGTAGGTTTTGTCTATTGTATGTCCACTTCTATGAAGCTTGTGGGGAGCATAATGATCACATCCATTAACCTCCTTTTATTATTATTATTTTTAAATTTTAAAGCTTAGCAAGGTCTCAAAGGTTTGATGTTTGGGTCCACTTATGTTAGCATGGATAACTTTTTGATGTCCATTTTGTATTCATACCAAGAGACTTGATCTAGTCAATGCCCGAATGACACGGGTCGACCTTAACCCCTTAGTCTCCTTAACTTTCCATAGTCATTTGAAAGGGCTAGGAGGACTCTAGAAACCTTTATCATCGACAATTGCTATGCTCTTAAACTTGAACCAATAAGTTCACAATACGAAGTTGTTATCGAAATTCGACTCATCTTGCACCACCACGCGGACTAATGATGGTCGGGCAATGGCCTCTTCTATGGACTTTAATAGCATACATATAATCGTTTTGAACTATGTATATGTTTGTACACGTGGATAAGAATATGAAATTTAAGCCTCGTGAACTAATGAAATTTAGGTCAACTAGCTTTTTGGAAGTTTTTCAAGTGTGTGACTGCCTTCTAACATTCTCTATCTTGGCCAAGGGAATCACTTACCCACTTGACACTTCGGCCAAAGTGTTTCCACGGCGCCTATAACCACTTTATTCTAGCACCGTCGTCCACCTCTTGTGCTCCTTCGGCTATCACTCCAATACTTAGAGCTAAATCAATAACAGAAGAACATTTGACAAACCACATTGATCGAATGGGGACCAGCACATGGAGGCCAGAACCAACACACAAACCATGGCCATTTAATGGGTCAAATCACGGTGACCAAATTGCATATATGACAATGATGATAATTTCCCAACCACACCGTATATAATCAATTTGCGGAAACAATCCCACAATCCAGAGTAAGACTATGCACAATAGACCTAATGTGGCCCGACTCTTCCATAGGATCCCACATTAGAGGAAGTTCGTGCACCAAGCTTCCCTTTTTACTATGTATAATCAAGTTGGCTTGGACCATTGCATCAAACCCACGAGGAAGTAGATGTGTAGACAAATGAAGAAATGCTTCTTACAGCATAATAACTGAATAAAAGTGACTGCAATTGAGACTATTAAGTACTTGGTACTTCTTCTATCCATGAATATCAATTTCTAGAATTTGGGGCCTCAATTCATGAACTTGTAGACCCGAATTTAATGTCTTTAGGAAGTAGGATAACTTCCACTACAAGTCCACAAGGTGGAATCTTTGTTTCCCTTGGTAGAACAATTCGAAGGCACATAAAAAAAGAGAAGAAATTTATCGGGGTTTAAACTTCTTATCAAAGAGATGACTCAATCTTTCCTAAACACCTCTCTCATTAACATTGATGGAGGGAAGTGAAAAAGCACACCTCAGTTCTCCTTGAACACCCAAAAAAGACTCTTGAAGAAGAAAATCTTCCTCCACAAGCTTCTTCGTCTCTTACAATGAGGGAGTGTCCTAGGCTTCAGAATACTCTTTAGTGTCACTATGCAAAATCATACAAAAGTCATCTAAAAACAACAAAATTACTTAGTACTAGGACTGTAGCTGCAGCTGGGATCTATTAAGCCTGATATGTTGGCCAAATCTAAGTGGTATTTTGCTTTTGTGGAAGAAGAATCTACTTTTGTGGAAGGTTACACAAACCAGCACATGCTCTTGAAATGATTAGGTTTTATTATCAAAAGCATCACCCTGTTTGTGTATCTTTGATGCATGAAGAAAGGCATCTCAGTACAACCAACCAACATTTCAACACAACTACTTTGTTGGACAACAATTCATTCCAATTAAGGATCCAATCGTACTACTTTCAGTTGAATGTGTTATCAATCACCCTACAGCATGCTATGAAATGTAGGATCTTAGTTTTAACTCAAATGGTAGACAGAAGAATGGCAATCATCCGTTCATTATTTATCATGGATTTGAATGAAACCCTCTATCAAGACAAGATATGAACACAAAGAATTAGAGTAACAGAGCAGAAGGAAGTGTTGTTTTAGAGGATCTCACCAGAAATGAAAACAGCTACGAAAGCATAATCACACACAATGTTGCTCCCAAGCCAGGAAATTGTGTTTTCCCTCCTGTGGCAAGGCATCAGATGCTCAGAATAGCTCCCAGTTGAATCTTGGATGATGGGTAGGCGCGGCAACGGACGTGATTGTGGTGGCGGCAGCGGCAGAGGTGGATGGTAAGAATATAGAATCAAATTTCTCCCAGTTGGTTGTTACTACCGCCTTCTTTTGCTGGGGTTGCTGCTGATACTGAGTCTGAATTTGAATTGGATGTTGCTGTTGCTGCAAGTTCCCATTTTGATGCATTTGTGGTTGGTGTTGTGGCTGATGGTTCTGTTGTTGCGGCTTTCGATTCTTGATCTTGATCATGTCCAGTGTTTCAATATACTTTTGGACTCTCTTGATCTGATCCAACAAAGAATGAAGTCAACGTTTGTGCAAGCAACAACTGTTTAGTGAAAGAATTGATCTTACCTGCAATCTCCTCTGCAACTTCACATCATATTCAGCAACAATGGAATCCAATTTGATCAGCTCATTCATCAGCAATTCGATGAGATTGGTCACGTCGTTCTCCACCACCCTCCCACCTTTGCTAACAATCGAATCCAACGCCGACACCTGGTCAATTTTTGGAGAAAAATATCGAATTGTAAGAAAATTGGTAGATGGTTGCTGCGGCGGACGGTGGTGGGAGATTATTACCTTGGAGGCGAGGCGGTCGACCTCGAGGCTGATAGCGGAGATGGACTTGGCGGCTTTCTCCATCTTATTCGTTTTGCGCATCTCGAGCAAGCGCTTGGCCTGCGCCGTGGGATCTTCCAGAAGTACCAGCTTCGACTTGTCCTTCAAGCCGGCGGTGTCCAGAAACGCCGACGAGTCCCGCTGTTTATCCTTATACATCAGTTTCATGTCGAGCGGGTGAAGACCAGTTCTGGAGGAGAGAACTTTCTTCAGTTCGCCTGCGCAGTTCATCAAATCCATCAAACACACTCAATCAATTCATCGAACACCTCGCCGATAAACCGAACAGAAAATCCAGGAAGAAGAACGAATTAAGATTCTTACCGAAGGTTGCCTGAGAACTGATGTAGATCTCGTGATACGAGTCGCCGTACTTGACCTTCAGGCGGAAGGTTGGCACCGGAGCCGCACTGCCGGCGTCGCCATCGGGGTCGCGCTTCTGGACAAGCATCCCACACGGCCTGACCTCCCAATCCGCGTCCTTCTTCTCCGGAAGAAACTCCTTTACGGGGACAAACGCCGCCCCCGACCCAGTCTCAGCTCTCCTCGACCGCATTCTCAGATCTCTCCTCCCAAATCCCCAAACGGAAGAAGCCGGTCGACAAGATATCGACTTTAATTCACACAAATTAAGGTAAAATACAAAGAACAGCAGCAGAAGGAGCAACTTTTGCTGCTTCAAACTCCGATTGCTTCGTCTTCCTGCAGAAAAGAAGAAATTGGATTGTTAATGTAGGAATCGAAAGAACAACTAGTTCACGAAATCAAAAGCAAACAACACAAGCAATGCCAACAAAAATTACAGCAAAAGAAACCAAAATCTTCTTCTTCGCTCCTCTTGCTCCAAAAGTAACCTCGAAGAAGAAGCAGCAGCAGCTGAAGAATTAAGGAAGAAAGAACTTCCGCTAAAATCCTCATCACCGTGTACAGCTAACGTAACAGCTGTTATAATCGCCGGCCACAGCGAAACTGAAACGCTTTTATGTCGCTGCCGCACGTTATAATCTGGTCTGCGACAGCGGCATAAATCGGCTGGCCCGCCCGTTTTATTCATCCTAACTAACCTTTGGCGCGTCTTTATTTCTTTCGTTACCCGCAAGCACACCTGCCTCGTGATTGTGGAACAACGAGGGCTACGGTTGTGGGTGTGCTGAAATCAGTCAGATTTGTCGGCAAGACGAGATGGGGTCCACACGCCCACCGACAGCCAGTGGTGGCCGTCCGATCCGCCAGCCCGGGGTCAACGAACGCGATGGCACACCGTGCGATGGCTTGGATGATTAAGATGTAATTAACAGACTAATACCGCTACAATGACACGTGATTTTAAGCAAATTAGAAAAAATAAGATAAGATAGTAAAGGAGTCGAGTATCTTCTTGAAACTTGTTTGATGAAATAATCAAGTTAGGCTTAAATTTAAAATGAAATTGTTGGAATAGTTATTAAAGTTTGAATTGTTTTTTTATAAATTTAAGTTTAGTTCAAATTTAACTTGACCTTAGTTAGTTAGATATCATTAAGTTTTGATTCAAGTTTATTTATTTTTTTAAAAAAAGCTGAATTTATTTGATCGATAATTTAATTTAATATTATAAATTTATTTGTTCATTTGTTGTTTTTTTTTGTTTGTAAGTGAAATTTATTGATGAATATAATTAAAAAAATTATCAAAGATATTTATTAATAATTATGATTCATAAATTTAATTGATAGATATTGTTCATGTAGTTTATAAATTTTTCCATAAATATTTAAGAATTAATTTGAATAATTTTTTTAATTAAATTTATTAAAGTATTCAAGATAATTAATTTGTTTGGGGGCTCTAAAAGTAATATGATTAACCAATAAGCTTAATCGAGTAAGATTGTTTTAACTAAGAGAATCATATTTTCTTCTATCCTCATCTATTTTATTTCTTAATAACCACTGCCTAAACATATTTATGAATGAATCAAATTTTGTGTCATCAGCAGCAGATTATAAGCTTGATCTTATTGAAGCTAGTTGATAAGTTAATAGAGCTAAGTCTAAAATGAAATTAAGTTATGAACTTAGTTCATTTAAGCTTATTTGAACTTGTTTGATTTTTTTTTTATATTTTAAAATTTATTTGATTAATTAGTGAGTTTGATATTATAGATTTATTTGTGTGTTCTAAAAGTTTGTTTGTCTATTTACAAATTTAAATGAATATAATTCACAAATTTTATTCACGTACAATTCATGATCTTTATTCATGAAGACTAACAAGTGTTCAGTGTTTTCAAATTTATATAAATTCTCATGATCTTAACTCATTAACATTAATAAGTGCTCAGTGTTTAAAAACTTATATAAGTTCTTATCAAACTTCTCATGAATATTTGGTTCAATCATTGTGATAAAAACTGAAACCTCTTTCATTCCACGAGTGTCGATTGCTGCAACACTTAGATCAATTGAACATTCAGATATTTTTCATCTAATTTGAGTCAAATTTCAGGATTTTATTTTCATGGCTTCATGGCCCAACATCCACAAGACATAGTCTGATATTTACAAAGAAGAATACACAATTGACGAATTTGACTAAAAACTTCACAAAAAAAAACACAGGGTTCTATCAATGATTTAGATCACACAAACATGATACGCATTAACAGATTGCTCAATTGGGAGTTCTTTACCAGTTTTCCTTAGCAATCTTTGACTTCTCGAATATGAACTTCCCTTCTTTGTACTTTTGTGTTTCTTCGTATGCTCTCTCATACTTCCATCCCAATATCTCACGGCAATCACGGCAGTAGATATCAGCAACCGTGTGCAGTCCTGTCGTTAGCTGCCTATCTTCCTTTGGACCCACCATTATGTTCATGGCGTGAGAAAACAGAAAGGCACGCCCGGTCCTCCCCTGACGAGACATCGACAATTAGCCAAAAGTAGAAGAGTCATAAGACCATAGAAAATGATTTGCTACTTTACTTGAGTAAGCCAAATACCATATTACTCCCATCTATTCAAAATTAATCGATGGCAAATTTAAAGAGAAACATATAAAGATGGAAATGTTAAAGGATTATCCTTTGAGTTGTCTCCTTGAATGGATGCAACTAAAAAGGATGATAACTTTTTCACAATCAATGTGTTAATTAATGAGTTATGAAGGATTGATGCTTAAATTTCTCTCTCCGTTCCTCTTTCGACTTGTGTTTGTCAAAGGAAAAGGCAATAGGGCATCAATCCTTCCAACCAGAATTGACTCAGTTTTAAAGCTAGAACAACTTTTGTTTGAGCAGAAAACTATATTGAGATTAAAAAAGTGTCTCAAATCATAGCCATATGCATCAAAAACAGAGGAAAATAACACAGTAATAAATTTATTACGCTTCCTAACTTTGCATTTCATTTTTCAGAAACAAAGAGGACATCAAAAATGCAACCGTAAGGGATTCACCTGGAAAGCTTTTGATATGATATCATCATGAAGGGAAACATCGTTTCCACAGTTGCTGCAGCTGTAAACTCGAGGCCCTCCCAAGTTCGCCATTAATCGCGCCGCAGTCCCAACTGCCCACAATCGAACAAACCCACAAAGTCAGCACCTTCCAGGAATAACCTTAAACCCTAGAACACTGGCATAGCACAGGAAGCAACAGGCCAAAGATCGAAAAAAAAATGAAAACCCCAAACCCTACATCGAGCAAAATCGATCGCCGACCGCCGCTTGTTCGAATGGATCGTAGGAGGTAGGGATTCGGAAGAAAGGCGGATAAAGAAACAGGCGGTTGGAGAGCCGAACAAGAAAGAAGACCAGTGAGAAGTCGCAGCCAAACAGATGAAACAATTAATCAAACAAAAATCCGCCCTCTGATGGCATATACGACGAAATGAAACGAATCTGGCTGGAAAAAGTCTCGATTTCGAGCATAGATTTTTGAGCAAAGTATGAATTTGTACCTTCTACCTGGATTTGAGGGGATTGAAAAGGAGATTTGGGATTTCCTGCCGTGAGAAAGGAGAGAAGTGATTGAACTGTTTGCTTTTTCTCTCTCTACATTGGGCCAGTTTATAGAGATTAATAACTAACGTGAGATCAAATTGCACGGGTCGTGCCCGTCGGACCGGGTCCAAAATCGGCCTAAGCGACCTGGGCCGCATGGCCTGTTATTGTTACATATAAACTCTTATTTTGAATTTATTTAATTATTATTAACTATTATTTAATTATTTTTCATGATGTAAAAAAAATGAAAAATAACGAGGATTTTTTTTGTTGGGTATCCTTTAAATAAACAACTAACTCATCCTATAACAAGAGTTGAAAATAGCAAAACTACTTCATCGTAGAAAGAGGTGAGAAGTAGATCCGACCACGATTCGAAATCAACGGTTTGATGGTTCAGAATTGATGGTTCGATGGTTTGGAATCGTCGGTTCAATGGTTCGTGGTCGGTCGACCCTTAACCTTAACCGCCTAAGACGGTTACAGTTCACGGATCAGAACTGCCGGTTCTCGGTTCAATTCACGGTTCATCACGGTTCGGTTCACTGTTCGATATATTAAAAAATTCACAATTCATAATTTAAAATTTATTAAAAAGAGGCTTACACTTATTTAAGTTGCCGACGTATCCCCTTAGGGTATAGGGGAATCAAAGCCCACGTAATTCTTTTACATTTTTACCCTTTTACATTATTTCACTCACTTCCATTTCCGCCAGTTCCTGTTGTATTCGTTCCTTCA
>JBBPFP010000019.1:6163688-6180663 GCA_037974795.1 Kaempferia galanga
ATGAAATGACCTCCCTATTTATAAAGTTTGGATCATAACGATCACTAAATCGTAGCCATTGATGAAAAAACGGTCAAATGATCTCAACCACCGAAAAAATAAAAAAATAAAGCCAACGACGGGCCGAATAACTTATCTATATTTATTTAAGATACAAAATTTTAATTAAATAAATAAATTTAAATAATTCATTAAACAAAATAAATGTTAAATAATATTTATAAATAATTAACTAAGCTTAAATTAAATGTTTAATAACACCTAAATGAATTAACTTTAAGCTTAAACAATATGTAAATTAATACAGAGCATATAAAGTCATTCTAATTTCGAAAAGGATTAGTATTTAAATAAATTTAGAAAATTTTGTTTCAATTTTTGGTGTAAGTTTGATTGATTTATTATCGTTCATTTTTTTAATGCTCTTCTTGTGTAGTGAAGCTATGAGACTTAAGTCTACTAAGCAACCACATGAGTTCGTGTTTAACCCTTCCTCCATTATTCCACTTACTCGATCAATATTTGTTTTGCTACTCGAACATTTCAAGCTCAATCTTCTTCGTGGTTGCGTCTATTTGATTCTTCGCAATGGGGTAATAGACTCTAGATTGCGGGTAGAAGGTTGCAGATGATAATCCTGTAAGCAAAACCAGCATTTGATTCTGAATTGCTCAAGGAAAACAGAGCCAGGCAACTCGACAAACTTACAAAATCTATTCATCCAACTCAAGGTGGAGGTCCTTGAAGTGCTCGAACAATTTCCTCAGTTCTTGATTGTATGCCTCTGAGATACTCGACAAGGATGCGCTGTTCGTATGAGCCTCCCTCCTAAAGGAAAATTGAAGAGGAAATAAAGCAAACAAGGTATAAGAGCATCAAATGAGGCAAACAAATGGTGATAACAGTTCGTACAGTGCGTATTAGGACTCGTTCGATGCGTTTCTTTATGACCATGTAAAATTCTTCTGCTGGAACTTCCCCTTTGCCAACGCTAAGTCCATCGATCAACAGTTTATTCCACTGGTTCTCAGGAGCTGTATTTTGAGATGGTCAAACAATTTGATACAATAGTAACGATCTTAAAGTGATCCATTCATTTATTTATGGTGTATTTTGTTCAACAAATGCAATAGCTGTTTTTAGAGAATGGAATAGAGGATAAATAGAATAAGAATTCGTTAGCTAGTTTGGTTAAAATACACACGGAATAAATATTCTTATATTTGGTTCGCAATGCTAATATGACTCTACATTAAATATCGGAGGATGTCTTGGGGTCGAAGGATCAAATGCTGAGCAAGAAGTTCAAACAGGTCTGGAAGACTAAATGTTTAACAAGTCAAGTAATCTCTTCTTAGAGGAGTGGGTTAGAACGTGTTCTCAAAAAAGGAACAATAGGCATCTGACCTAGGGTTTCGCTAAAAATTCAAAAATCCAGACCAGACCGTTGTCAAACTGTTTTCTACTTTTAATACTAGTATGCTACTATGCTAACTCTGTAGTGCAGGAACTTGAGATTGACAAAGTGGTCAGAACCAGAGTATTCCAGGCGACCGTACAGGATCCAAGCGACCGGAGGTTCGAGCAGCAGGAGGTCCGGGTGACCAGAGGTTCGAGCGACCAAAGAGGATACAGGCAACCGGAGAAGGATAAGTGGCGACAGAATCAGATCGGATGAGACCTAGCTATGGTCGACCGAGGGCTATACAAGTGATCGAAAAAGGCTATAAATGAAGTTGCAGACAACAGCCTCTGGACTCCACTTGCAATCAACTTTTTCATCATTCTCTCATTCCCATCTTACTCCAAAAACACAGACATTATGCCAGGACACTTCTCTGATAACCATGCTCGACCTCAGAACCTTAAAGTTGTCGGTATAATGTTCTAATTGTTTCTTCGTGCTTTATTTTGTTAGGAATGATAAACATGTTACCATTCCTCGGATTTTTGTAACGCCAAACTTTGAATCTGAATTGTTGTTCAAAGGAGAATGCTCTTAGCGGGCTGCCCGATATAAGCGGTGAACGACTGCGGGACTTGGACTAATGGCACAAGCTATGAAACAAGTAAAAATAAACGTGTTCCTTTTATTGTGTTTTGTTTTCGTTGCATACTTTCGAAAAAACGGCATGCACTATTCATATATATAATTGAGGAATAAATAAAAAAAATCTTGGTGGTGGCAAATTTTATTGTGCGGAGAGTTTCAGATCTAGGAATTTTGAAAAAATTCTTGGAGGTTTACTATGCTCCAGTTTCAGATCTATGAGTTTTAAAAATTAGAGTGGTTGTACTCCTTTTGGAGTTATGTCTAAGTTTGTCATTGTTTTCGTTGAATTTTCTGAGTTTGGAGTAGAGTTTGTAGATGTCTAGTGTTAAAGTACATTTTTTGGTGTTTTAAACAAAACCCGTCTTTGTTTTGGACATTTGAAGGATTTAGGATAATTCTAGATATTGGGGTTGCAAACATAGTCTGACATTGGAAACGTATGGAAAATATCATGAGTTTATAAAAGGAAGATATCTTCATTGGTACGAGGCCTTTTGAGTTTAACTCAAGAGCAAAGTCATGAGGGTTTAGGCTCAAAATAGACAATATCATACCATTATGGAGATATCTAAATTCTTTTGGACCCAACAACTGGTATCAGAGTCTGAACTGCCAGAAGGTCTAACCGCCGACTGTGTACAAGAGTTATGATCTAATTGAGCAATGTGAGTACAATATTGACCTCGAACAAAGAAAGTAGGGGCTCCCATGTCCGAATTAAGAGGACCAAATACTAGGTAGAGAAGTCCTAGTAGGTAGGGTGGATCGAGAGGTAGGAAGACCCGGTGGTCAAGAATCAAACGTCAAACGGGTAGACTTTCCGCTTAAGGGAGCCCTGTGGTTCTTCGTTTGAGGGGGGATTATTAGGGTTACAAACAATCCCACATTGGAAATACATAGAAAAGATCATAAGTTTAAAAGAGGAAGTTATCTCCATTGGTATGAGGCCTTTTGGGTAAAGCCCAAGAGCAAAGCCATGAGGGCTTAGACCCAAAGTGGACAATATCATACCATTGTAGCGATATATAAATTCTTTTGAACCTAACACAAGACACTTAGGAAGGAAATTTTTGTCAATTTTCGTCTCACTAGGTAGCCTTACCTATTAAGAAGCTTCAGAAATCTTGCGCCTTAGTTTTTCACTTTTACCCGGGCAGAGTTAGGACTTACAATGAGTTTCCCACTCTTGCTGCCCACTTAGAACCAGCACAGGTTTTACAAGTTTGAAGAAACACAACAATTCCATCTTCTTTCTTCAATAATAGTTACCAATCCACAACCATGTATATTTGGAAAAGGATTGAGGATTCTTGATATAAGTTGAGAAAAATAGAGCCTTTCCGTTGGCCCAGCAGCTTTATTAAACCGTCATATAAACATAGCACTAGGGAATTACACAGGAAATTGCACTAGGAAAGGAAATTACAGAACACAGTTCAAAGCTTACAAAAAGAGTTATGGAATACAAGTGGTGGTCGTCTTGGATGCTGAAGCACAGAGGCTTCGGGTGGTTTATATAGAAAAGAAGCACATAGCTTCGAAGAAGAAAAGCAATCCAACTAAGTGTTGAGTCAAGAAATAAGAACGAATCTTATGTGTGGGTGATAAGCTAAAGAACTAAGGAGATAAGGACGAATCTTATCAGTGGGTGATGAGTTAGAAGGCATCTTCTGAGCGGGTGTTTAGGGCATCTTCTGAGTGAGTGTTAGGAGATAAGAAGTATTCTTTGTTAGTGAAGAGTAAGAGTTCGTGCTCTAAAAAAGTAGTCAAATTTTTATCATGTTGTTTAAATTGGCTTCTTCTGCGGAGTCTATACAGGGAGGCACAGTTGAAGTTGATGATCCTGTTGAGGGTGTTGAGTTGTCTTTCTCTTTGTTTTTTGCGGCCATTCTTCATTTTTCTTGTGGTAGTATTGGTAGAGAGTGTAATGCTAAGTAGAGTACTTGAATGGGAAGAAAATAGCTTCCATGTCTTTTGGCTAGTATATTTTCTTAGTATAGTTTTCTCCAAATAATACAAATTCAAATGGATCCTAGTATCTGTCCCATAACCAGGAACTACCTTGAATGGAGGATCTCCCGTGTTTAAGTTGATCTTCAATAGGTTTAGCTGATATTTGATCTTTATTCGAATTTGCAGAATACCCTTCAAATTTGAGAACAAAAATATTAATACCTGATATATCCATCTTGATGACATGTCTGGCTGGTTCAATTTTTAAATTAATCCACTTAGGAGAAAAACTGTCAAAGGAACAAAGTACAAAATTTTCTTGTTCTTCCAGGGCAGATTGGATGATAAGGCCAAGCTTATAAGGAAAGGATGGTATTGAATCCAAATCATTGATACATAATTGTTGTAGAATCCCGAAGTCCATTAAGGTAAAGGGTGTGATGAGCCTACCTCTGTAAGTCTTTTGTTCAAATTTTTCATAATGGATATTAGCTTTTTGGAAAGAATAAAGGAGTTGGCAACTACATCCTGGTGCTAAGGTGTATGGATGAGAACATTGAGGAAATGCCTCCAAGCAATTGAGTTTATAGTTGTATTCTTCTCCATAGACAATAATAATACCAGAAGTGGGATGCTCATGAAATCATTTAAGCGCTTCACAAAATTCTGCAAAGTGATGAAAAGTAGAATTGCCCCCAGAGTTTGAATATATGTTGAAATATGTTCTGATAGATTTTTCTGTCCAGAAAAGATGCTTTCCGAATTTTTTTCAGCCTTGGCCTTAGGGTTTCAAATGATTGATAATCCATTGGCCCAACTAGTTCATTCTATTTCATTCATTCCACTTGCTCTATCCAGACTGGTTGGCTCGCTTGATTCAATTGGACTAAACCATCAGATGGCCTAGATTATCAAACCTAACTAATCCACTTCGCTATGTATGTTCATTGAAGGGTTAAAGAGTACCAAGAATATATACTCCTAAACAATGAAAAGATAGGGTATCAAAAAGTTATTCCTTAGGGAATTACAAGTATGAGCGTTCATTTCTACAACCAAACTCAAATTCCATAATAGCAATTCCTATACACCAAACACAACATTACTTCTTCTAAGAGAATTGAGGCTCCTATATTCATTGGAGTGCAATAAGTTGATTACCTCAATACAAATTTCTAATTCTATGTCAATGCATAAGCATGAAGGGGAGCTTTGGCGCAATGGCAAATTTGCTGCCTTAGGACTTAAAGGTCACCGGTTCGAGTCACGAAACAGCCCCTTGCAATGCAAGATAAGGTTGCGTACAATATACCCTACATTGGCAGGAGCTTCGTACATCGGACAGCCCTTTTTTATGTCAATGCATAAGCAGGTGAAATGCAAAGCACAAGCTCATGTATATAATAGGCTAATAGCAAAAGCTATAATTAACTACAAGAGCATATTGGCATTTTAATGTAAAGCACAAGTTCAAATATATTATAGCAAAACGTTATAATCAACTACAAGAACATATATATTGGCACAGAGGAGAATTACCTTGTATCACAGCTTCAAGAAACTTCTCTGCTGTCAAAACTTTCCCCCCTACAGAAATCGTACAGTTTGAAAACCTTTCATAACTTTTCCTTAGAAAAAAAAATTGCAGGTCTTTTCACCTTTATTTGCATAGCTACGTTTTGCAAGTATTTTAGAAGCATAAACTTGTAAAACCTTTTGCAGCATAGCCTCGAGCCCTGGCTTATCCCCATCTTCTTTTGCCTGAAAGTAAATCAACTATGTCCGCTTGAAAAATGTAAATTCTGCAAACAAGGTACAACGAATCAGACAAAAATTAGGAAATGTGCTTGAATTTGTAACTCAGATCTAATAGGCATCATCGGCACAATAGGGTTAGGATGATGAGGTCCTGGTTCTGGACTGGCAGCAAGGTGGTGATGATCAAGAATTTCGCAAGCATGTTATCAACTTATGATATTTTGCTCATTGTGCAGAAGAATGTAATGGCATGAGCAAGACCAGGAATGCTCATGGCTTATGAGCATCACACTGCACATCACATATCATGCTGTGTAATTCGAAAGCCCCATGCAACCAGCTTGTGTACAGGGAATGATCGATCATAGTTTTCAGTGCAAATATAAGAAAACCCACTGTGGATGTAGACTAGAATTTGATCGACTATTGCAATTTGAAGATGACTAAGGCATTTGAAAAATGGAACAAAGCAAATGTGACTCACTTGACGTAATTGGGCATTAACTTCAGAAAGAAATCCTTCGTCCAGTAAACCTTCTTGTTCTCTCTTCTCTAGTTCCTAGTCAAGATTAAAAAAAGAGACTATCACCAACATTCTTAGGCGTTAAAATATCTGTTCAGGTTCCACTTCCATTTCTTACAAAGCATATAGTTTCTATAAAAAAAAACAAGCGATTCAAGTTTACAGGGAACCAAGCAAATAATGGCCAACAAAACTGTAATATTGCATTAAACCAAAAGCCAATTATTTAGTTAAAATAAATTAAAATTTGCAATTTACTTTCTCCATCAAAATAAGAGCTTCAGGATCTCTAGGAGGCCATGATATCTCTTCATCACCATTCACTACAGGATTCAAAATAGCCTTAAGAACATCAGTTGAAGATTCTATCCTTTCCTGAAAAGAAAAAGGAAGAAAAAACTTTAATGATCACTTTAAGCAATCGTTTTGGCTTCCAAGCTGAAACAGGCTTGTTAGAAAATACTCGCATTGGTTTTATGGACAAGGCGGTCTACTATGGCCATCACAGATGCAGCCAATTCTTCATAATCTTTCTGTGAAAGTAAACAATAGAATTTTAAGCATATTTTATTTTTTAAAAAAATTAAAAGTAATAAAAAAAGTAAATTTCCTTTATGTTGAATTCTTTAAAGAGTTAACCGAGTAAAGATTCATGCTTTGTCATCATCAGATCTGCACGTATCTGTCCTAGCAGCAAGGCGGATCCAAAAGGCCTCGTTGAATGCAAGGACATTTTCCACGACAAGTTGGTCGAGCTGTTTGCATTTAGAGAAACAAAACAATTGGTAAACAAAAAAAAACTCCTACATCTAAACGTGTATAATAGTACAGAGCATATCATCACCCAGTGAAGTTTTAGTTGCAAAAGGATATGACAACAATAACCTCCCTCAAATGAATACTTGATTTTTGTTTTGCAAAACCTATGAAAGAACATGAACATGTCGCAAGCAGAAATTGTTCCATGCGCTGCCTAATTATAAGTATGCTTTGTAAATGTTGGCTACTGAATAGTAGCAAGCTTGCATATCCACTAAATCCAAGAGTATTCAATATTTCAGACATCTAATTTGATATTCAAACGAGATGAAGTAAACTTACTTCCTTAGCATCTGCAATTTTCAACATATCAATTAGACGGTCCACTTCCACCGTCTTCTTGAAGGATTTTTCAGCATCTTGATTGATAGCTGATACCGGTACTCCCCTGCTCATTAAATTGAATTAGCTCAAAATTGCAGCAGTAACCAGCTACTTCCTTCTAAATGACTTGTTTTCAAGTGAAGATAAACTTTTTAAGATCACATAAACGGCAGTTCAATTACAGGTAAAATAAGACACAAAAACATCGATTCAGACAAACAGACTGAACTAACCCAAATCTGATCCTGCGCCTTCTCGAAAAGATTAGGGAACGAGGCATCCCATACTCCCCTTTCGAATACCAAAAACGTCCACACAGTCGAATCCATAATCCCTGCGCCACATATCCAGATTGCAAAATCGCATAAGTAATATCGATAGAATTATAAACCAAAAGCGGCTAACCAGTGGCAACTCAAGAGCAGGAAAGTAGCGAGCTAGACGACGCCGCACCTCAGGATGATGAAGGGAGCTCGGTGGGGCGCGGATCAGAGAGGCCGCGGCCATCGTCGCCATTGTCGAAGCAGATGGAAGCGAGAGAGAGGGAAAGAGAGAAGAGTCGGCGATTGGATCCCTGGGACTCCCCCTTCGCGGGAGATTTCGGAGTCCACGGGAACCTCATGAATTCGGATAGGATTTTATTGCGGCTCCATTGAGGCCTTAATTCGCTTTAAGTGGGCCGTAAATGGATTTTTTAATTATTTCATAAAGCCCTGCACCGATAAGGCATTTAGTGAATACAGGGTACCAAAGTTTAAAACTCAACTAGGACAAGTAAATTTTGTAATGAATTTTTGACTGAAAGTCGACTGCAGAGTGAACTATCCAGTCCCAGAATTAGTAGGGTCTCAATATCCAAATTAAAAAAGAAAAAATCAAACCCATAAGTATATAAAGATAATATTTAAAAATGATTTGTATATATCTACATTTGAATGAAAAAAGTAAAATCAAATAAAATAAAAACATGAAAGGAACAGAATTTTAAAAAAAAAATCAAATAAATGTAAAATTATAATTAGAACATTTTGCATACATGCGATATCCAACAAGGGAGAACGGCTTTTGAACGACAGTAAACAAATGAGAAGAGGAGCTACAAAGGAATGACTTGATCGATCAATAGTTAACAATTTTATTTTGAACATCAAGCGCTCATAGTCGAGTGAAGATGAGTTTCGAGCACAAGATTTGAGCAACAACTTCATGACTTTTGCCAATTGGATTGACACCCTCATTTTTCATTATTTGAAATCTCTCACTGCATTTCGCTCTTTATCTTAGTCCTACTCGGGTACTTAGCTTGTTTTTTCCCTTCTTTGCCCGCCTTCTCGAGATGAACAGAGGCTCAGTGAACAATCTCATGTCCTCTTATGGACACATCAGTGTTCTTTGCCTAAACTACTGTACAGATGGTTATACAATTGATGATAAAAACCAAAATGTTTTAAAATAGATGTTTACCAAATGGGTGTGTGAATCATGCCTCGGTTTGGCACAGTTACAATGGCCTTCCCTTCTTACCAAGATTCCTGATATCGGTTGAACTTGCTAGATTCTCTGAAAGTTCAGTTTCAGTAGGGTACCAGTGACACAGTTTGAGATTGTACCAATGGCTCTTCCTCCCTCTCTGGCTGAATGTTCAAATCAATTTGTGGTGTTTTATGAGGCGATGCCGATGTTGTTCTGTGTTCAGATGCTTCGTCAACTACTGCATCGACGATCAATTTAGCTACTTTCTGAGTGCCAACCTCATCGCTTGGACCAGTTGATGCAGCATCCATGCTCCCTGGTTGTGGTAATACTTCTGGTGGCAAGATGGGTGACTGCTGCTTTCCTGGCATCTCGGATTCCTTCTCTGACTGACGCTTTTCGCGCCTTAACTCGAGTGTTCTGAACCTGCGTTTCACAGTGAGGCAGACGTTGCATGTGCAGTGCGGCTTGTGCTTGGGGCCCTTCCCGCTTGGAGGCTGTATGCAAACAATGCATGTGCAGCCAGGCTTGTGCCGGGGATGCCTTGTTGTTGGTTGGGAAGATTGGCAGTTTTCACTGTAACCAAGAATAGCAAGGTTCGCGAGTGTATCAAGCCCGTCTGACACTTCGACATTGTCTCCTTTTGCTTTTGCCTTGCGCTTCTTGGAAACGCCTGTTGTTCACAGAAACAAGTGGAATCAACAGTAGCGAAAAAGCCACAATCCATCATCCCGTCCCAAGCCCGAATAAAGGAGGATGATTGCGTAAGATTCAATCAGTGTAAAATATAAACAAATGTTATGCATGAATACTTCACATAGCTGACCTGATTTAGTTGAATAAAAGCTATAATTTTGGTAGTTGCAACTGCCGTATTGCAAAACACTTATATTTAATCTGAGAGGGGAAAAAAATACACACCTGATTTACAAGATACCATGTTTGCTATCTGCTCCAAACTCAACTCTTGAGCAGAAGAACAAGATGATCTGAGCATATTGAAAGAACCAGTTACAAATAGTTGATTAGGATTGAGTAAATTGTTGACTAGCATATCACACTTTCCGTTATTGTATGTATGCATTGCTAACTGACGGGAGTTTAGTTGAAATGAATTACAAACTTCTTTTTCTGATGGGAAAGTTTAGAAACTATCATTTTATGTTTAACAGTGAACTTAAGAATGCAACTTTCTGACAATAATAACACTAATGGTAGAATAAATTATGCTAGATGGGAAAAAAATCATGCAAGTGAAAATCCTGCCAGGGACAAATTGAGTGTTCTTAAGAGTTAAGATGTATGACTGCGCTCGTAGGCACAATCCCAGAGCATCTACGACTTCGATGGGTTTCAGAGACCAAGACAGCAGCTATTCAACAGGTTGAACAATCCAAGCTTGTGATGTTTAATCACATGTATAACCCTGACAATTTTTACTTGATCTTTTCTTTTACAATCAGACTGGAGATAAAAACCTTATCAAATGAGTTTCCAAAAAATTACAAGTAAAACCATGATGAAATATCAGGAAGATAGGTAAGAAAGAATACCCCGCTTGATCTGAGGTAAGGTATGTCCTCTTCCCTAGTACAGGTGCTTCCTGTAGTGTTAAGGAGAAAGAATTAGTCGTTACAGATGAATATAAATTCTTTGTTTGTCCTATTTATGCACAATAGTAAACAAGGCAACAAAGTCCATTTCTGGTAGACATGAGTCAATTTCTATATCTTCATAACATTCTTGTATGCGCTACTTGAGATCTAACATGAGTAACAGGTTCAAGTCATTAATGATCTGTTAATTTAATTCCACTGAATAAAATAGTCTTAATAGGAAAGGTCAACATGGTCTAACTGAAACTCTTCTCTGCAGGAACTAAAACTCATCAAAAGCAGTGGTGCAGAACTGAAAATTTACAGATAAGAAAATGGCTGGTTCAAGCAAAGAGAGATTCACTCAATGAGCAATCATTTGGTGCAGAACTGAGGTGCTATGGAAAAAAATGTTAAAAGGGAATCAATATCAGGAAGCAAATGCATAACGAAGATGATGTCAAACCATGAGATAGGAACAAGAATCCTTAAATTGAATCTCTATCATTAAATCCTAAAAAAATGAACCTGACAGCATGGTTTAAAGATGATTATTGCGATAGTAATCAAGTATAGCATAAAGTGGAAGCTATGTATTCACCTCATATTCCTCAAATTCAAGGCCTTCAATAACAACAATACTAGGAGAAGAGTTTGGAGGCGGACAGAGCAACATTTGAGCCTCTTCCCATGTCAATTTCAATTCGATGGGTTCCTCATTTTCAATACGCAGGCAGTTACTCTTTAAGCCAAGAGCTTTGGCTTTTCTTTTGCTAGGAACCTGCAATAACTTGGATGTAGATCCATCCTTTTGTATAAGCGAGGTGAGTTGATCTGCTGCATTGACCATTATGACATCTTCAGAGGTTTCAAAAGAAACATTCAATACGTCATATTATTTTCTCATTACCTTCTGGTGGTGGTGAGATATCAGTGCTAGATTTATGTGTTTCAGGATCCTGCAGGTTACAAAATCCTATTTAGAATTCATGATACAAGTCAAAATTTGTTACAAATTTACTTAGAATTCATGATGCACGGCAAAATTAGTGACTGAACATGAAATGTAGCACCTGCTTAAGAATTTGTGTAAGAGATATTTAACATAGTAGTAGGTACAGCACCTTTATCAAAAGGATTAGCATAGAACAGTAGGATGCTTTATATTTGACAAAGCAAATGTGAAACCAGTAAAATTAGCAAAAAACAAAACAAAAACTCAAAAGATTTCAATAGACGAAACTCAGTGCTTTCCCACAATAGATCATTGACAATGTCTATGATCTCTTAAAGTTAGCTACATGAATCTTGTCTAGAAATATCCATTGGTAATATGCTACATGACAAAACAAAATTTGTCCATATCCATAACAACATAATTCTAACGAAGCATTTACATTTTGGAAACAACAACACTTGATCAACCAACCTGTTCATTAGAGCTGCTAGAAGCTTTTCTAAATCCCATGACCAGCTTTCCTTCTGGATCTATCCTACTAAATGTAACTGCAGAGGCATATTTAGTTTCAACATAAAATAAATAAATAAATTAATAAATATTAATTATTAAACAAAAAACGGAAAACACCATACAACTATGTAAAACTTGACATATATATTACCTTCACAACATTACTACACCTAGTGTGAAACAATAATATAAAATTAAAAACTGAACCCACTGAGAAACATCTTCCCTATAATAACACATATGGGAACTTTGATATTTCATGTCATGATGACTAGCGGATAAAACAAAATCTGGAAACAATGGTATATAGAGGAGTTAAGAACAAATATAACCAACATAAAGAAATAGTAAATAATGCATCCATTGATCTCAAGGACTAATAAGGATTATCTGGCGAAAGCATAGAAGCAATCAATAGCAATATCTTTGGACAAGAGATCATCATCTAAATCAATTAGAATAATACCTGTGTCACCTGCTTGCAGTTGCATTGCCTGAATACAAGGTGTAACACCCTCCAAAACATACATCCTACTGTTGTTGTTAGGCCAAAATCGAAATTGGAATATCCAATCTTTACCACTTGCATCCTGAACTTTTAAAGGAAGTCCTTCAGGCTGAGAAATTGTAGGGAAGTATGCCTGGGTTGAAAATATAGCCAACAAGAAGACCGTCAAAGAAACTAAAGTAGTTCTCTAAATAAAAGCTTCAGGTGGATCAAACAAAAACTAACATGTTTGTCTAATGAATTATTGCCACATGTTTAAAGCTAATTTGATAAAATGAGATGATATAGATTACGATGGTTTGAAGGGTGGAGGGATACAAAAGAGAACTCTATTTAACAAAATAAAAAGGATTGGATATTATTAGCAATATAACCTTTCATAGAGTGCAATGACACAATAGTATCCATGTGACCTTCTCCAATAGTTGGAAGTAAAATAAATTGTTATTTTTGTTATGTATATAGCTAACAAAATTAGATCCCAGTCCACTAGCTATGTAATGTATTTCATGCAAAGTGAAACCAACAATGAGTTTAATGTCATTCAAAGTTCACAAAGCCACTAAAATTTTTAAAAGCTGTGAGTACAGTGTGTAAAACAAACAATATGTTGTATAAGTATTCAGGTATTCAAATGGCCAGTCCCGAGACAATAATGAAGTAGGAAAAAAGAAGACTCTAAGGAGATCTAATTCCCTTGGACTGAAACATATTGCTCTATTGTAGTTAGGCATCATAAAACATCAAACTTTGCTGGAGAATCGGCCATTTTGTAGCAACATTAAATTTTAGAATTATAACAAAGAGAGTCATAGTTTCATGAACTTAAGGGACAATGTGGCTGAAGTTTCTAGTATTGAATACTAAAAAGATGGAGTTACCTCTGCACATTTCTTTGGAAGCACAAGTCGTCCAATCCGCCCAGCATCACTAGCACTTAACATCTTTTCAAACAAGGGAGTGATGGAGGATTGTGGGCTTGTAACAGTTAAGTAAAGACTTCAGTAACATTGAAGGGGTAGGGAATAACATCATAGATAAGTACATTAAGGTGTGTGTGATAATGCCAAAACATACAAAATAGAAGGATACTCGCCAGATATTTGTTTTATCTCTTGATTTGTTATCCTAGGCCAATATCGAGGAAGCAATTGTGTCCGTGGATAGGCATCGACTCGAGTTCTTCCATTGCACATTTGAACTTGCAATTCAGCTTCATTCATACGCTGAGGGTAAAACTGCTTTGATAATGGAGTAGTTACTTGTGCTGGTGGTTGGTTTGGCGAAAGATTCATTGGATCTTTAACTCCATTCGATGATGAAAAGGATGCTGGAAGACCAATAAGTATAGACGAGTTTTCTTTTGAAACAGGTAATTGTTGCAACTTGATAGATGAATTTGGCTTTGCTTCAAAGTTAGCTAAGGAACTGGTAGAACAAGGGTCTGCACTTACAGATTTCCTTATAGACATAGGATCATTTTCTCCTACAAGAAGTTTACCCAAATGCCAGCATTACCCATGTATAATATTTTCCATAAAAAAGAAATGACTCCAAACCTGGATTCCCATGAGTGTATTTATCTTGTGAGATGTTGTTAAGGTTGGTAGCAATTTTTCTCTCAGGCTCAAATTTCTTTTCATGTGCTGAAATAGAATGGCGTCCTCCAGATGCCAACTTCTCAATGCTACTAGGTCTGTCAAATTCATATGATAGTCTTTGTTGCAAATCAGACTGCATGGTCATATTCCACATATGTGGAGCTTGACGCCACTGACCAGACAATGGAGTAGCAATTGATCTCCAGGTTTTAGCAGGTGAATCTCTCCTTTCAGGTACATGCTGTTGCATAAGCATAAGAGAAGATGATATTTGATTTGGTGCCTAGAAATTTATGAATAGGAATGAAGTCAAGAAGCAAAGTATTAAAAGTCTGATATATCTGAAAAGTTAATATTGGATATCTATATTTGTACCCATGGCATGGAATGAGCTTAAATGCAGCAAAATACTGTGTTAACAGATTAAAATCGATTCAGTAGAATACAGCTACCAAATGATTTAGTATGGAGACAAAACAATAGAAACGCACGATTGCTGTTCTGAGACCCCTAACTCCGTAGTCAATTAGACCATTTCCCCAAGTATAAATCTTTGATTAGAAAGTATAGGAGTAATATACAAAGATAAAAAAAACTTATGTGAATTAAGGTACTTATCCTGATAGCATTCAGTTTTGAAATAAACAGAGCAGCAATTATAACAGTGCAGTGTCTTTCCAGCTAATCAGATTATCTCTCATTTATTTAGTGCCTCTATATCATATGATGATAGAAAATTTTGGGCCCACAAAGAATCCAAAAGACAAATTCTGGATAATGACAAAATGTTTGAGTGATGTTGCGGCTCGAACAATAAATTATGCTAGAGCCAATAGAAGAAAGAAAGAATCAAAGATAAGTACTGCATGACAGTGATAAAAAGAGGCTTTTGCAGCTCACCATTGTAAGAGATTTCCTAGTGCATGCGATGCATTCAACTCCTCCAGCATCAAGAAAAACATAAGTCTGAGCTGACACGATGCACCCACAATGCAGTCGCTGTAAACAGGACAACATAATAAAATATACGACACAGATAGCCGCAAACGAAGATTTTGCCTGCAGCCACGGCCACGAGTAACATGCTAATCTAAATAGTTAACAGAGATCTCTAACCTTGACGCACGTCTCACATTTTCTCCAACCAGAATCATCGGCATGAAACGTCTCACAGAAAGTCCCTTGCTCAAACGCCGAACTACAGTGGAAAAGAATCGGGATTTAAAAACAAGAATGACACAATTGATTGGAGAGAAGATTCGAACAAGAAAATAATAATAATAAATTATATGCATTTCACGTATGAATCGGAGGCATAAGATGACATCTGTTAACATTTCTGCCGTAATTATTAAACATGAAAATCTATTTAAGAATAATAAACTCAAACATGTCGCAATAATAGAACTCCATTTTTGGGTAAGAAATAGAACACCCAATTTAGAAAGCACGCCATCGTAAAATAATAAATGAACAGAGATATACGAAAAGTAGAGGAAAGAAACAACCGCCGCCGCCGCCGCGGTGGCTCACTGGAAAACCAAATCTGAGCACCGAAAAACTCGAATCCTGAATGACCGAACACGTTTTTAAACAATATAAACACAATAAACGGTTTGCGAATATAGGGACAGTAAGATGAAATAGTAGAGTGGGCGAGATATAGAGGATATACGAGCAGCGGTCGCAAAGCTCGGCGATCTCTCCAGCGCGAAGGCGCCAGCCCCTCCGACGAGGTGGATGGTGGTCCGATACGGACTCCTTGCAGTGTGTGTTGAAGCAGATCTTGACCGCTGGCGCCGCTACAGACGCCGAAGAAGGCGAAGACATATAAACAAGAAAAATGGAGGAAGCGGGTGGATTGAAAGCCCAAACCCTACGCTCCAGCTCTCAATCCGGAGCAGCAGATGCTTGAGTCGGAGGCCACGAGAGCTGGGAGCGGGGAGGAGAGCTGCGAGGGGATTGGGCGACTTCGATCGAAGGAGAGCCGCGCGAGCTGCAAGGGACGAGGCGAATGAATTGAAGCGCGAGCTAGCGAGCCAGCGAGAGTAGAAGAATGTAACGGGGCGATCGCAGGCCGTTAAGGAAAACTAGTTGACGAACGCGATTCCCCGGGTCCGGCGCACGCAAAGCTACCCGAAAAGATACCCTATAAAATGACGAACCAACCCGAAAATACCCTATAAAAATGCTGAATGTGGTAAAACTGAACTTTATCTCATAAAATTTTTTTTATCAAATCAAATCATGGGTGATTATCTCCGGAGTTAACCAGTACCGAACAAAATTACTATTATTATAGAATAAAAGTTTAAATCTTAATAAAATAAAAAAAAAAATCTCTATTTGGATCAATCGTATCTTCTTAATTTATCTTTTTTTAGATGGTCATGGTGCCACTAGTACGAGGTTATTAGGACGGGGGATTCTGTTGGAGCACGTGAGCCCAGTTAGTACGAAGTCGATTAGTTTTGTACAAAAGTTATACCTAATTCGAGCACAATTAAGTTTAACTAAATATAAATTGAATAATTAAATAAAAACTGAAACAGGAGGCACAAAATCTACTTGAATCACGATCGGAGGATCGCTACTTCAAGATAAATGAACTCTATCGGAATCGCCTTCGTCGGAGGCGGAGAAGCCTCGTACAACTCGATAAAAGCTCAGAAACTTAAAAGTTTGGTTACAAAGAAGTTACATTGTTTGGGACGTGGAAACAGGATAAACTAGATCTCTATTTATAGCTCTGGTAAATTTCATCTTCGAATTGCCTCGGGCGCCTGGATCCGTCCGAACGCCCTCAGGTAGTCAAACTTTATCCCTCATGAATCGACTCGTCAATGGCACGAAGATAGAGTTTTATGCGATCCGGGCGCCTTGGGCTCGTCCCGGGT
>JBBPFP010000019.1:6180763-6197502 GCA_037974795.1 Kaempferia galanga
TAAATTATAATAGGAACATTCTGCGGTGCCCAGAAATAATATTTTAATATTTAAAAAATAAATTTTATTTTTTAAATGTAAAATTTAAAGTAACTTATTTATTTAAATACTCTGAATGGGACATATGCCAACTCTTTTAGCCACAGACAACCGTCGTACTTAGAGATAATAAACAGGTAAAACAAATAGAAATGACTTGATTAATTAGGATCATAATAAACCTATCCTTACAAGGAAGGCTTCGCGGAGACATGAGTCCCCTTTGCATAATTAATGACTGTACAGATATTTATAAAATTGGAGATCAAACAGAAGGTGACGTTGCCCAAATGGGCTTGTGAACGATCACGTCTCACTTTGGCGCGGTTACTTTGGAATATACTTTAGGTGAAGGGATTCTGCACGGAGTATTTCTGTAAGGCTCCCTTCTCGACTGTTCAGTCAGAATGATCGAGCTTGATTCAATCCCAACTGCCAATGGATCAGCGGCCCACGTTGATATGAGCTCTGATGGATGCAGACCCTCTTCATCTAAGTTATGTTTGTTATCTTTGGCTTCCTTTCTCCGGCCAGGATCCTCTGATTCGCTTTTTTAAGACCACTCCGAGAGTTACAAGTTCAGTAGGGTACCAGTGGCATACTTTGATGTTGCATCAATGGTTCTTCCTCCCGCTCTGGTTGGATGTTCAAATCAATCTGGCGTGTTTTGAGAGGGGACGCGGATGCCGTTCTGTGATCAGATGCTTCGTCGACTACTACCATATCGACGTCCGACATATCTACCTTCTGAATGGCAACCTCATTGCTCGGACCGGTTGATGCAACATCCATACTCCCTGGTTGTGGTGACACAAGATGCGATGGCAGGATGGGTGACTTCTGCTTTCCCGGCGTCTCGGACCCCTTCTCCGTCTGACGCTTTTCGCGCCTTAACTCGAGCGTTCTGAACCTGCGTTTCACAGTGAGGCAGACGTTGCATGTGCAGTGTGGCTTGTGCTTGGGGCCCTTGCCGCTCGGAGGCTGGATACAGACAATGCACGTGCAGCCGGGCTTATGCCGGGGATGTCTTGTTGTCGGTTGGGAAGATTTTTGGAGGCTTTTACTGTAACCAAGAATAGCAAGGTTTGCCAGTGTATCAAGCCCGTCGGACACTTCAACGCTGTCTCTTTCTGCTTTCGCCTTCCCCTTTTTCAAAACACCTGTTGTTCACAGGAACAATTGGAATGGATCATTGCATTTTAAGTACTTGACTTCAGAAAAGAAACTGGAAAATCCAACAGCTAAGCCACAATTCTTTGTAATTGTGTGCATTAAGCTATCTTTAGAAAATGATAACAAATAAACATACCCAGAAAATATTGAATACTGACAATCTTTGGAGATTATAGCGATTAGTATAGTATGAATTTATACCTGATTTACAGGAGACCATGTCTGCTATCTGCTCCAAACTCAATTCTTGAGCAGAAGAACAAGATGACCTGAACATATTGAAAGAACCAGTGACAAACGGTTAAATAGGATTGAGCACATTGTTGGCAAGCCTATCAACTTCTGGTGAATCCGTGTATGTACAATAGAAAACTAACTAACAGGAGTTTAGTTGGAAAGAGTTACAAACTTCTTTTTCCAATGACAAGTTTAAAAACAATGGTTTTATGTTTAAGGTTGAACATAATAATGCATCTTTCCTACAATAATAAACAAAAGGTGGAATGAATTATGCTAGATTGATGCGTGTAAAAATACTGCCAGGGACTATTCATGTGTTCTTAAGATGTACAATTCAAAGGCACAATTCCGGGGCATCTAGGGCGTTTCTATTAGTTTTCAGAAACAAAGACAGCAACTATTTTGGGTTGTCAGTTGGACATAATAACTTATTTCATCTGGTCAGATCATCAGCGTCAGTCAAAGTTATAGCATGAACCATTAAGATGGCTATTTACGTCAAAATGTTATAGGGTCAATTTCAAAACATATCTCAACGTCAACCCCTTACTTCACAAATTAATGTTCACCTTTTAGTTTAAAAAATGAATCACAATCAATTAAATATTCAATAATGAATCGCATCCTGAGATGATAATTTTTATCCAATGTATCATATTGCCACGAGATACAGAATTACAAATGATTGACCCATCTTGTTTATATCACTTAGCTATTTGAGGAACTCAATTAATTGAGTGTGCCGACCATACTTAGGTGTCATCTCATCACTTAATTGTAAATTGATGATCTTAACAACAGAATCTAATTGTTAAGGATTTAAATAGATAAATATAGATTTGTTTAAACTAAAAGGAAAAGGTAGACATGTAAAGAACGGTAAAAGTTCAAATAAAAATTGCAACTGACCGAATATTAGACAGTATGACCCTACACATGTTTATGATATCGCACAAAAACATGAACTTGCATTTTTCTGTTTCAGATCTTGTTAAGCATCTGAGTGGTTCGAGTTTGCGAGTCCTAGTGATTTCCTGTATGAAAATCCTCATTCTAGATTTTATGATTCTCTGAATCTAACAGAGCATTGATAACCATATACTTCAAATATTCATGATTCATTTGAGGAAGCCAAAATTTAACTAAAAATGAAGTAACTTCAATGGTTCGAAAATATAAGGTTCCAAGTCACCTTTCAGGATCCCAAACATTTTCCAAGCAAGTCCACTTGAATGGAAGTAGTGCATCCACTGGCACTTTGCGCCACTTCAAACATTCTTCACATCGAACCCATTGGTGACTCTCACTGGACAATGTGACAAAGAATGAATACAAAGCAACACTTGTAACAATATACATATTGGTGCATACTTGATAATATAGCAAACATCATGAATTTACCTACAGAATTAACCAATCTATATATGGCAGGGTACAATGAAAATGAAGTGTGCCAAAATTCAAAACAGGAACATGACGATATCAGACACTTGGTAGTGCTAAATGCTCAGTTAAATATTGAGCCCAATATTTCATCCAAGAGTCCAATTTTTCCTATTGCCAGAACCTAACAGTTTACATCACATATTAAAGTACAACTAAATGACAAAAACACATAATATTTGAAACTATGTAACACACTTACAAACAATCAGGATGCATGAGTTTTTTTATGATGGCTAAAGTGATTCTGCTAAGTTAAAGGTACAGCTAACACTATTGCATATTCCAATTTATGCCCAAGCACAGAAAGCTAAGGAGAACCATAATATTCATCTATTTAGAGTACAAACTGAGTGCCAAGGAGAACTACAATTTTTGTCTAATTATGCAACTCATAGGAATCTGATTCTCACAGGCAAAGTTTACAATCTTGATCCTGTCACATCAGTCCAAATTATTACGTACCATGTACAGCTGTAGCACATAATACAATCAGAGTATATGGAATTATTGATAGCTATGAGATGGCTTGATCAGTCTCACATTGGCATTCCAAAATCCAATTTACACGCTTTATCTCCAACGAAGTAGTGCATATAAAGTATAAGTTCAGTAAATTATGGATGAAAAATAAGACAATACTCCACTTCCTCATCAGCTAAGTGGAACAGTCAAGTATCCAACTTAAATGCCAATACAGTATATTTGTCATTCTAGATTGCTTAACGGAGCCTTTTATTACTTATTAATTTTTGTTTTTAGTGCAACTTTTTCCCACTATCCTTCATCTAATTTTGCATAACGTAATCCCGACTTCAAATGTCACTTCAGAACCACAACAGCAAACAACCCAAGTGTCCCAGGTTGGCAACCGATCTGTGCTCAAAGGTTTTGGCTGTCACAACCTTGTGCAATTTCCAACCTTCAGAAGATAATATTTCACCCTCCCAAAGTTTCCAATTATGTTCCAATTTGACACCCATATCTGACTCCATATAAGTATTGAAATATTGGTGGTGTTGCCACCAAATAAGTATTGAAATATCGTATCACTTGAAACAGGTGACACATATTGTTCCATTGTTGTTATTGAGACTGGAACTGACTCAAAACTGTGGCCTTAGTCAGATGCAATGGCACCACATCAGAGGGGGCCTAGCATGGAGATCAGAAGGAGGAGCATCGAGGAAGCAAAGACAGAAAGCCATTGAAATTCTCACCAATAAACATCGTAACCCTTGGTACACCATCTCTTCTTCCTTTTCTTCCTCCTCTGCTTCTTCTCCTCTTCTTCATCCAACTCTTATGCTGCTCCTCCACCCTCTCACCTTATTTGATGTTAGATGGCGCAACTTCTTACCCAAAAATGACACGTCAATTGACATTGATACTATCTCATTCTAGCTTACAATGGGAAATGCCATGAATGAGATTTTAATCCTTACTATCAAGTCAAAGAAATAATCAGTCACAAGGCATAAGTGCCATGTCAAGTTCACAAGCTGAAATGTCATATGTATTGATAATTAATGTTTTACATATTCCAATACATATTTTAAAATTAAAGTTATCCGTCATAAAAAATTTGAATAACTAAATTTAAATTATTTTATGGCATATTGAATAAATACTTAGTCTTCATCTAACAATTAAAATTATTATTATTATAAATTTATGACACTGATTCACAATTATATTAAATTAGTCATCATTTTAATACTTACTACTTTCCAATAGTCAAAACTGTCATTCTAAGTTGTGATATAATCATCACAAAAAATGAAAGGTAGAGTTATAGATCACTCGGCATAAATTGGTGGTGTGAACGCCACTAATGATAATCATATGAAGAACTATTTGCTGACGCTTTGAGTAGATGATTGATTTTTTTTTAACAAACTCAGATTTTTTAATATATTTACTCACAGATTAAACCGTATTTATTTTTTTGGAAGAAATTAAACCGCATTTATGACCTTTACATAAAAATGGTAATGATTTATTTACATACAGATTAAAAATATCATGTAAATTCCTCATAATTTTTTACTTGGATCTTTTTTTTTTTTTTGTAATTAGACTGGAGATAAAACCCATACCAAATGCATCAAAAGATATGTAAAAGCATGATGAAATATCAGGAAGATAGTCCAGAAAGAATACCCTGCTTGATCTGAGGTAAGGTATGTCTTCTTCCCTAGTACAGGTGCTTCCTGTAGTGTTGAGGAGAAAGAATTAGTTGTTAAAGACAGATTCTTTGTTTGTCCTATCTATGCACAATAGTAAACAAGGCTACAATGGTAAAAGAAATGTCTGAGTTTACCAAGGCTTAACATGGCATCCAGTGACTTTCCATTTGTCCTAATTATACTTGGACATAAATATATGGAATGGCTGGGTTGATAATTTAGTGAAGGCAGAATATTAGGAAAATTGGGGTGCAGTTGCTTGGATTGAGTTTATTTCAAGTAAATGCACTACAAGTCTACAACTCTACTACAACCATAACTACATGACTCACTACTGTTGCATGAAGAGACTCCACAATGCACAATAGCTTATTGACTTGCAGCAATTGCTGCAATGATCAAGCTTTTTTGAACTAGCAATTTAGAATTCAAATCAATCTCAACATGGAGTGAATCATCGAATTGTCAGAAGGAAGACTAGATTAATTTAATTGTATGTGAGTGATTTCTTGCTGATTCCACCTAATTGGAAAAGACTTGGTGGTTGTTGTTGTTGTGAGTGATTTCTTGTTTATTGAGGATCTAACAGACTAACAAGTTCAGATCTTTAATAATTTGTTAGATTAATTTCACTGAATAGAATAATCTTAATTAGGAAAAGTAGTCATGTTCTAACAGAAAATCTTCTCTGCAGGAATTAAAGCAGTGCTACAGAACTGAAATTTCACAGATAAGAAAATGACTGGTTTAAGCAACGAGAGATTCACTCAATGAGCAATCATTTTATGGACACTGTGGAGATATGGTGTAAAAAGTGAATCCTTAAATTGAATAATAAAACAAGAATCCTTAAATTGAATCTCTATCATTAAATCCCCACAAAACCTAATGGCATGATTTAAAGATTTTTGCTATAATAATCAGGTATGACATAAATTGACACTATTTATTCACCTCATATTCCTCAAATTCATGGCCTTCGATAACAACAATACTAGGAGAAGAATTGGGAGGCGGGCGGAGCAACTTTTGAGCCTCTTCCCATGTCAGTTTCAATTCCATGGATTCCTCATTTTCAATACGTAGGCGGTAACTCTTTGAGCCAAGAATTTTGGCTTTCCTTTTGCTAGGAACCTGAAATAACTTAGTGGTAGATCCATCCTTTTGTACAAGTGAGGTGATCTGATCTGCTGCATTGACCACTATGATAACTTTAGAGGTTTCAAAAGAAACATTCAGGGCTCCATATTGTTCTCTTATTACCTTCTGGTGGTGGTGAGATTTCGCTGCTAGATTTATGTGTTTCAGGATCCTGCAGGTTACAAAATCCAACTTTGAATCATGGTGCAAGTCAAAATCGCAGTTACCAATTTTAGCTTAGAATTCATGATGATGCATGCAAAAATAGGGAATGGGTATGAAATTGTAACACTATAATAAATTATATAACAGATGTTTAACATAAATTATGCAAAATTTATGAAGAAACAATGCAAATGTGAATCGATCAAATTAGGAAAAGAAACCATGCAAAGGCATTAATAAAAGAAACTAGGTTCTTGCCCAAAAAAAAAAAACCATCGACAATGTTTATGATCCCATAGGGTTAGCTACATGAATCAATTTCAGCAATATAATATGCAGGGCTATACTCTTCAGCGTAGGGCAGTCAAACTTTAATTTTGTTAATACATAAATGACCACTGACCAACAAAAAACAAATTCAAATCGATGCATTGACAGTGCATTCAATTGGAAGGTTTACAGGAGCATAGAAGCAAGTGGTGAGAAGTTTCTCTATCAGCACAATAACATGCTACATGACAAAACAGGATTAATCCATCTCCAGAACAACAAAATTCTAGCCAAGCATATACATTTTTGAAATGCCCAACACTTGATCAACCAACCTGTTCAGTAGAGCTGTTAGAAGCCTTTCTAAATCCCATGACCAACTTTCCTTCTGGATCTATCCTACTAAATGTAACTGCAGAAATACATTTAGTTTTGACACAAAAATAAAAATAAACACCATACAACTATGTGAAACTACACTTGTACATTGCATATATATTGCCTTCACAACTTTAATATGTCAAGTGTGAAACAATAATATAAAACTATAAAACTAAAACCATCATGAGAAACATCTTCCATAAGATAACACATAAGGTAACTTTGATATCTCATGTCATGATGACTGGAGGATGCAAGAGGATAATTAAACTAACTAGAAGAGATGGTATATAAAAGAGTTAAGATCAAATATGGCCAACTTAAAGAAATGTGTGTCAATGCATCCATTGATCTTGAGGAGGATTAATAAGGATTATCTGGAGAAACCATGGAGGCATCCAATAGCAATATCTTTGCCCAAGAGATCAACATCTAAATATATTAGAATAATACCTGTGTCACCTGCTTGCAGTTGCATTGCCTGAATGCAAGGTGTAACCCCCTCCAACACATACATCCTACTGTTGTTGTTAGGCCAAAATCGAAATTGGAATACCCAATCCTTTCCACTTGCATCCTGAACTTTTAAAGGAAGTCCTTCTGGCTGAGAAATCGCAGGGAAGTATGCCTGTGTTGAAAATATAGGCAACAAGAAGACCAACTAAGAAACTAAACTAGTTCTCTAGATGAAAACTTCCGGTGGATCAAAAAGTTAACAAACAAGAACATGTTTATCTAAAGAGCTATTGCGATATGTATGAAGCAAATTTGATAAATATGAGGTAATATAGGTTAAGATGGTGTAAAGGCTAGAGAGATATTATTAGCAAAACCTCGCATAGATGATAACATAGAATCCATGTCACCTTCTCCAATAGTTGGGAGTAAAATAATTTGTTTTTTTAAGGTATAAAACTAATAAAACTCAATCCCAGTAGCTATGTAATGTATTCCATGCAAAGTCAAACCAACAATGAGTTAATGAGTTTAATGACATTCAAAAGTACAGAAAGCCACAAATCCTTGAGCTGTGAAGTACAGTGTGCAAAACAAAAAATATGTTGGATAAATAATTCAAGAATTCAGCTTAGCAATCCCTCGACAATAAATAAGTAGGAAATATGTGGACTCTATGGAGATCTAATTCGCTTGGTGCAGAACATATTATTTTATTGTAGTCAGGCATCCTTGAACATTAAACTTTGTTGGACGAATCAGCCATTTTGTACATGACATTAAATTTTAGAAATATAAAAAAGAGAATTATTATTTCATGAACTTAAGGTTTCTGAAATTTCTAATATTCATACTAAAAAAATGACGTTACCTCTGCACATTTCTTTGGAAGCACAAGTCGTCCAATCCGCCCGGCATCACTAGCACTTAGCATCTTTTCAAACAAGGGAGTGATGGAGGATTGTGGACTTGTAACAGTTAAGTAAAGCCTTCAGCAACATTGAAGGGATAGGGAATAACATCATAAATAAGTACATCAAGGTAAGAGTGATATGTACTAACCAAAACACATAAAATAGAAGGATACTCGCCAGATATTTGTTGTAGCTCTTGATTTGTTATCCTAGGCCAATATCGAGGAAGCAATTGTGTCTGTGGATAAGCATCAACTCGAGTTCTTCCATTGCGCATTTGAACTTGCAGTTCAGATTCATTCATACGCTGAGGGAAAAACTGCTTTGATAATGGAGTTGTTATTTGTGATGACGATTGACTTGACGAAAGCTTCATTGGATCCTTTACTCCGTTTGATGATGGAAAGGAAGCTGAGAGGCTAATAAGTATAGACGAGTTTTCTTTTGTAACAGGTAATTGTTGCAACTTGATAGATGAATTTGGTTTTGCGTCAAAGTTTACTATGGAACTGGTAGAGCAGGGGTCTGTACTTACTGATTTCCTTGTAGACATAGGATCATTTTCTCCTGCAAGAAGTTTGTCACAGTGTCAGTATTAGTCATGTATAATATTTTTCATGAGAGAGGCATTACTCCAAACCTGCATTCCCATGAATGTATTTATCTCGTGAAATGTTGTTAAGGTCGGTATTAATTTTTCGCTCTGGCTCAAATTTCTTTTCATGTGTTGCAATAGAATGGCGGCCTCCAGGTGCCAATTTCTCAATGCTACTAGGTCTATCAAATTCATATGATAGTCTTTGTTGCAAATCAGACTGCATTGTCATATTCCACATATGCGAAGCTTGACGCCACTGTCCAGACAATGGATTAGCCATTGATCTCCAGGTTTTAGCAGGTGAATCTCTCCTTTCAGGCACATGTTGTTGCATAAAAATCAGAGAAGATGATATTTGATTTGGTGCCTAGAAATAGATGCATCAGAAAGAAATCAAGAAGCCAAGTAGCAAAGTCCAACGTATCTGAAAAAGTAATTCTTAGATATCTATATTTGCAGTCTTATGGCATGAAATGAGCCATAAATAAACAAAAATAACTGTGTTGACAGATTAAAAGAGATTTAGTAGAACACGCAACCAAATGATCTACCAGCATGGAGACAGAACAATAGAACCACGCAAGGATATTCTGAGACCCCTACTTCCACAGTCAATTGTACCAATTCTCCAAGTATAGATGTTTGAGAAGCAAGTATAGGAGCAAGATACAAATTACCTAAATTAACAAAATCATCCTGAGTACATTCAGTTTTGAGGAAAAGAAAACAGACAGCAGCAACTCTACCAGTTAGCATGTTTCCAGTTAATTTCATTATCTCTCATTTTGATTTCATGCTCCTAATCATATAATTGACAGAAAATATTGAACCAACAAAGAATACAATAAGATTTTTAGATAAAGACAAAAAGTTTGAATGAATCACATTTTGTGTTGCTGCTCATACAATTTTATACTGGAGCCAATAGAAGGGAAAGATAAGTACTGAATGGAAGTGATAGGACGAGGCTTTTTGCAGCTCACCGTTGCAAGAGATTTCCTAGGGCATGGAATGCACTCAATTCCACCGGCATCAAGAAAACCATAAGACTGAGCTGATGCAATACACCCACAATGCACTCTCTGCAAATAGGAAATATAATAAGGTATACGGCACAAATAACTGCAGAGACTTCAGTCCATCCCTCAAGTAGCATCTAAATAGTTAAAAACAGAGATCTCTAACCTTGCCACACGTCTCACAGTTCCTCCAACCAGAATCATTGGAATGAAACGTCTCGCAGAAGGTTCCTTGCTCAAACGCGGATCTATAGTGACAAAAAAGGGGGAAAAAAAGATGGGGATTTCTATAAACGAATGACACAATTGATTGGAGAGAAAATTTGAACAAGAAAAAAAATCAAAATTTATAGCTTTATCGCGCATCTAAAGCAGAAAATACCATCAGCTTATATCGGATTCGCAATTATTAAAGACAAAAACCTATTTAAGAAATATAAGCTCAAACAAATGACTTTTTCCTGTGACAATTTCACATGATCGCAATAATACAACTCCAATTTAGCATGTACGTCATCGTAAAATAATAAATGAACTGATATAACATTCAAAAAGGAACGAAAAGTCGCAAGATAGAGCAACCGGCGCCGCGGAGGCTCACTGGAAAACCAAATCTGAGCACCAGAACACCCGAATCTCGAATGACCCAACCCATTCTTTTGAAGAATATATGGACAGCAAGATGAAGTGCTAAGGTGGGCGAGCTAGAGAGGACGTACGAGCAGCGGTCGCAGAGCTCCGCGATCTCTCCTGAGCGAAGGCGCCAGCCCCTCCTACGAGGAACTATATGGTCCGCTATAGACTCCTTGCACTGAGTGTTGAAGCAGATCTTGGCCGCTGGCGCCGCTACCGGCGCCGAAGAAGGCGAAGACATGTGGACGAGAAAAATGGAGGAAGCGGACAGATTGAAAACCCAAACCCTACGCTTGAACTCGCAATCTGGAGCAACAACAGCTGAAATCGAGGGCCATAAGAGCGGGGAGGAAAGCTGTGCAAGAGATTGGGCGACTTCGATGGAAGGAGAATCCGCGAGCGCCGAGGGAGAAGGCGAACGAATAGGAATGCGAACGAGAGCAAGAGAGAAAGTGAGAGATAGACATAGGAGAGGAATGTAACGGTGTTACGTAAGACATTACCCGAACCGGCGACAGCAGGCCGTTAAAAAAACCTAGTTAGCTAGGGCGATTCATTGTACATGGCACACGCAACGTAACCCAAACTGATACCCGATGTCAAGGCGCCATGGAGTACCGAGTATGTTTTGGTAGGTGAGACAAAGATGTATTCATATTTGGCAAGACGATCCGCAATTACATAAGAAATAATTTTTTATTATTATGACATTTGTAGTATAATTGGAAGAAAATAAATGAAACAATTGGAAGAAAAAACTCTTTTGTAGTATAATTCCCGCAACATGTTTTAATTGCACATTAACCGTCTAATGAACACATTATAAAAAAATTACGTATCCTTAAGAAATTTGAGTGAATGAAAAAGTTAGTGTAAAAGCTGGAGCGAAAGAATGTAATGAGCATGAACTATGGCGTTACGATCCATTTGTGTAGTGTAAAAAAGGAAGATGAAAAACAGCAAGTCTCTAGGGACCAACTGAGGATTTCCGTTTGTTAAGAGTGGATGTCTCGAGAAAACACATTGCAGAAGATGAAAGGATGGCCATAATAAAAGGTGTTATGCTCCATTGTGCCTTAAGATATGATTACAAGAAAGAATTTATCTCACCATTTGAGTGTGGTGTAATAAGAGGATCACAATTCAAATCTCAAATAGAATGAACATTTTAAAAGTTAACTTCTAAGTCTGGATAAACTGTGCTCTAAATTTATCTCATATATCAACTAGGAGAAAGCTCGACTAACCCTAGAAAATCCAAACACTCACATGAAAAGGTGTTTCTCTGCGTTGTGTCATAAGATATGATTACAAGAAAAAGCATATCTAGCCCTTATGAGTGTGGGGTGCAATTATAAAACAAATATAATATAAATATCAATATTTAAATTTCACATGGGATATGTATTTTAAAAGTTAACTTTTAAATATGTATAAATTATGCTCTAAATTCATCAGATATGTGAATTTGAGAAGGTCGTTTATTTTTAAAATTAATTGGAAAAAATCTAAACACCTAAATTCTACCTCTTAGCATTGTATTGTGAACTGTGGTCTATCCGGGAGGAAATCTCAATTACAATGTATCTCAAGTCCGCAACCATAAATGCAATCCACACATCGTAGAAACACCATAGCAAACTCATCCCCCGGGGCTATTTGCAGCGGCAGGACGTTTTATCACTCTCTCAGACATCTAAAGACCAAATTCCAACTTTAATAATTTAACAGATAAATTTTTTTTAATGGATGATTAACCTAAGAATACTGAACTAATAAGCTGTCCATTACAAGCGCTTCTCAATTTACCCTAATAACTAGTGAAAATTTTCCATGGAACCGAGTCAGTCATCTCCAAGATTAATTAGCATAAGCTAGATATATGATGTCAACTAAAAAAATTTAAAAAAAAACATAGCTAATTCACACAATTTAAAGGTAAAAGAAATAGATACCTTCATAATTCATGGCATTTATTGTCTTGATCTCCATCTCACATGCGACCTTGCAATAATCCATATAATCGGAAATAAACACAATCTCTAGGCTATATGAATGCAATTAGCCACAGTACTTCAACACCATGACTGCATAATCGAGCGAGATCCAAAGTCATATGGCATGAAATTATCTCTCCTAGTCGACTCAACACCTAATAGAAGGATATAGACTGGGAAAATAATGGCAGAAACAATTAGAAGTTTGTACCTTAGGAAGAGACTTTAGCTTTTGCTGCAGCAGCAGCGGCAGCTTCTTTCTCTTCCATGGTAAGAGGTATTGGCTTGGTCGGTGCAGGCAAACGACCGATACTGTCGACCTTATCTTGCTGCTTAGGGGGAGGCCTAGCTGCTTTCGGTAGCAGTCGGCCTTTCTTTTCGAACCATTCGGGCTTCAACAGTGCCCTTAGACCCAATTTATTGTAGTGCACCTTCCTCACAGAGCCCCCTGCTGCCTCCACTTCTGCTTTTGAACGGACAGTGACTCTTGATACCTGCAAGCTCCAAATAGAAGATAAGGGAATGCTCGACAAAAGGACCGACCACTCCTAGTAAATGAAGATTATATCTCACATGGCCGGTTTGGTCGGTGACTATCAGAACTGAAGATATATACACATTGGGCGCCAATTGAGAATGATTCTCAAGTTATATGAATTCCAGCCGTCATGGAAGAGTCTAACAGTTTTTTTTATGTGCCCCATTGAGACAAAACCTGCTCCAAATCCTAAGAACATGTTGTCATATAAGAAGAAAGGGGGCTGAATTGCAAACTAACCGTGTCGTGCTCTATTGGTTCAAACGTTGAACATGGTAGCAAAAGGCGATTCTCTCGCTCCATAGATCAAACGTTGAACATGACTGAATGACATGGTACCCGTACTGTAGAAAGACTTTTATAGATCCCACCATTTCTACAATAATGGGTAAGACTTGATGTTTCTTAGAGGCCACTAAAGTCTCGTGTCTAAGGTCTTCGTGCGGGATCAAATATTTTGATCAGCTAGACACATTGCCATTATGTCTTAAGAGACAATTAGATTACACACAAATGCAGAATTCTTCCAAAATTGAATGCATTAGGGAAGGAAGACAGATAATTAAGTTAATTATCTTGGCTAGTTAATTAAATTGAGAGATATTGCAGAATTAATGGTTAGTTCACGTACTATAAATTTGAGATATTTTGGTCAAATTAATTATACAAAGGTTGTAGGAACTAATCTCCAAGGAAATATAGTTTTGGAATAATTTTATAATGGTTGTAAATAATTTTCCAAAATTAATTAATTTATCACTCTTTTACATTATTGGACCTAATTGCAAATTGACCACCATCGCTCGGGTTTAAACCGGTGGCCATCTCCTTCCTCGCCAAGAATTGGACGTTAGCACTTTCATGCTATGTTGAAAAATTCACACCACGTGAATAAAACAAAGGACACTTTTCTTAACTCACTCGACAAAAGGTACTTCTAGCCATTGTGCAATGACGATCCCAACAAAAGCCACTAAGAATTTTTCAGGAATTTTTTTTCAGACATTCGAGATGTGTCTATGATATAACCAAAGGTTTATATTCAAGCTGTCGATAAATTCAAGATGTTCCTTGACAATTTAGAGTGATTAAAGGCTTGAACAAAAACATACACAAAATCATAGAATCAGGATCATTATTCAAATTTAAAATGGACTTATTATATCGATAAGGGAAACATAAAGTGATCCAGCAACTAATGGTTTTCTTTGAATGCAAATAGTTGATTAAGCAACTGACCTCCAGATGAATTGGCCATTTGATATGTTCAGAACCACGAGCCATCAGTCTAACACCATCCTCGATTTGCTTGCCTATTGCACCAGTGTCCTGTGACCACAGGAATCAAGGTATTGTTTTCTAAGGAAGAAATCATGGCTAATTCTTATGAGTAATTCAGACGTCAAAATGGTGATAAGCTGAAGACAAAATTGAGTACCTTGAGGTTTTCATTGTAATAAGTTCTGAAGAGTCAATCTTCCCTGCATTTATAAGTTTCGCAATCTTTCCAAGTCCTACAGGCTTTTATAGTACGCAAAGAAAACAAGATAATTAAAACCAGGTAATATTTCCCCCAATCAAATGTGATAACGACTACAAAAAGACTGCAACAGGTTCTTCGTGTTATTAGTAACAATAATAGCAAAAGGAAAAACAGCTGATCATGATAAAATTGGATAAGAAATCCATCAAGCTGGCATAGTGCAAGATCGTGTAGATTGTTGCTGGAAGCAGACAGCCTGATATAAAGCGTCAAACAATTGCAGATTCAAAAGGAATATTCAATTTACAGAAATCCAGGTTTTGGTATCGAACAACAAAAAATGTTATTACAAAGTTGTTAACAAGAATATAAAAACAATAATAGACAGCAATTCTTTAAATGAAGAACTAAGATGAAGGAAACAGTTTTGAAAAAACACAATTAAGAACTTAAGACACTTACACGGGACATCAAATTAGCTACTACTTGAGTAGATTATGTTTATGAAATGTTGCCCACCAATCATTGAGCTTCACAGAGAGAAGAATCCATATTGTATGCATTCAGTGTGGGAGCTTGACTATTAGTTTGTGGTTATGTACAACTCTACAAAATTTTACAGTGAAATAAAAAGATAAGCGATTCATAAAGCTAGGCCTAGATTTGACATCTAATCATTCATGACTATTTACATCTACCAATCAAAAAACTCCTGAAGAATAAAGCTTAGACATCTAAGTGTTCGTATAAGGTAAAATGTTAACAACACTCAGTAACCACTTATCTACAAAGCATGAAACACTTAAACTACGGCATTGCCGAGGTAAATGTCTCCCTTATGTGCTAGTCACTATTCCAAGTGCTAGTAGCCACCCGTGATTTATCTCCTCCGTGTTGGCCCTGGGACGGGTTGGCGGGGGCGTTGGAGGCGAGCGAAGTCGCCTTTTGCCACCAATGATGCCAATGTTGTTCTTTATATGGTAATATCACCGGCCTTTTCTTTTTGTCTGGCCTATTATAACCCCATCTTACTCATTAAAATGAGTTTCCTTTTTTGGAAAAATATTGACCGGCCTACTACGGTACAAATGACTATGTTCAGTCATAATCCATTTATTAAAAAAAAAATCATGAATTGCAAGTATGGCCACTTCTGTGAAGTCTCTTATTTTCCTAATGTTGTACAATGTAAACTTAAGCCGAACCCTCTTAGTAGGATAAAGCAAGGTTTGAAGTGTCGTCCTGTGCCGCCCGGCATGGACGGTTTTTATCGTTCCGCCGGAGACATGAAACCAGCACCACCCGCGGAAGCATTCTACGAGCAGCAGGGAGGCGCCGTCGGAAGCTTCCGGCACCGCCGGACGCTTCCGGCACCGCCGGAGGCGTCGCTGAGCACTTGCAGCGCGGGCGTAAGAGGCGTTACGTTCGCCCGCCGGAAGCGTTGCGGAAGCTTCCGGTGTCGTCGAAGGCGTCGCCGGACGCCTCTGGTGCCGTCGGAGGCGTCACAGGGCGACTGTCGGCGGCTTCGTGGGGCGGCGGTAGGTGTCGTGTGTCGCAGGTGAGCGAGTTACTGTGCAAAATTAATATTTCCTATTAAATAATTAAAACAATTCCCACTTGAGCCGTGATATTTTAAACAGGCTTTTATATACCCTAATTAAATTATCCCAATAAAATATAAAAAATATATTTAAAACAGGCTTTTATTAAAAAAATTAATAAATTTATTAAATAATATTCTCAAATTATTTTACTATTTTAAATTTTATTAAAAAATTCAAAAAAATTATAAAAAATTTAATAAATCAAATTTATATTCTGGTATTTTATAAAAATTATTTTGTATGTTTTTTACTATTTTAATGTAATGTTTAATTGGTATTCTAATTTTTTTTACTATTTTAAATATATATTATTTAATTTAATAATTAATTAAATGAATAAATAGTTAATTTATATAATTTTTATATATAAAATAGCGTTGTAGTATTAATTTATATAATTATGATTATTTAATCTCGAAATTGGAGAATTTAAAGGTTACCTAAACAAAATGTACAA
>JBBPFP010000019.1:6247272-6257281 GCA_037974795.1 Kaempferia galanga
GTTCACCTCGTCATGCTTCTTGCCACGTGGCACCTGGCTGGCTTCCGTTCCCTCGCTACGTGGTATTCTACTATAATCCACATCATTCTCACATGGATCTTCTAACCTTACCGGATCAATAATCTAATTAGGTCTGCTAGGGCCAGCAAAAAAAAATAAAAAAACCCGAGATCATACAGTATTGTTGTCTATAAGTATCGTCAAAATGATTTTACCAAAAATCCAGACTTGGAAAACCGAGAAGATATCAATAAAAAAATAATTCTTGAGAAATTTGATCTTTGAAAGTCATTCTTGGCACAAGGAATTTGATAGGAACATATCAATTGGATTTGTTCTAGTCAAGTATTTTGATAAGTTTTATGACTGCAAAGGGTTTTTAACAAGAAGCACAGCCTTAAGAAATTTTTGATGCCTAGTTCATTCTTAAGATCGCAAATCAACAGATAATCCAATCTCATGCCTAGTTCATTCCATGTTTTGATGAAGGAACATCTATCCTACTCATTCATATTAAGACAAAGATAAGGATGATAAATAAAGCCATTTACTTATCCTAATTTAGCTAGAGGCACTATCTTTGAAAGTTCTACATTTTACTTAACCATGAAAGCAAGTTTCTATATTACCTAAAGGATGTACTATATTTTTGAAATATCCCTCCTCTTTATCTATAGCTCCCATCAGCTAATGTTGATGGAGCTAAAAAACTCCGAATCACTTCAAACGAAAACCAATATACTTTTGAAAACCTCCATAATGTATTTATGCCCTCGGATCTATATTTAATAGCGTAAATTAAAAACAATGAATTAAATTGAGAACACACCTTTAAATTTTTATTCTACCAATTTAAAAATTCACTGCTTTCAATTTACGCTATCAAATTCAAATATGAGGACATAGATTTATTAAGAATGTTTTCAAGTGTAATTTGAAGAACCTACACCATTCCAAAATTCAAAAGTTATGAAACTAGCTCAGGGACTTATACTATTCAAAAATTTAAAAATTCAAAAAGTTTGATATTTTTGAATCTGCAGAGTTTTAGGAATTCATTGGTAGTGTTGGTTATTGAGTATCATTATTCTAGGCCTTATAACAAGCGTGTGATAAATTTTATGAAATCTTTGCAAGTTTAAAAATTCACTGTTCTAAATTTAAATTTAGGCCATCGAATTCAAATCTGAGGACATACATACATTAAGGAGATTTTTGGGAGTATATTAATTTTGGTTTGAAGTGATTTCAGAATTCTTTAGGCCCATCACTCAGTTTCGTCCGAAACTAACTACGGACCTATAGTGAAAGAGGAGTATCTTGGGAATATGATACGTAATTTAGGTATTTTGAAAGTTGGGTACGTAATTTGGATAATACCAAAACTTGTTTACACGGTTCAGTAAAATGCTGTTAAAAGTTCAACACTAGTGAGTTTATTGGACATGTAGATGAAGAATCCTTAGTTAGCACATATCATTCTTTTATCTAATACTTACAACTATACCTGTCAGCTAATGTTTGCATTAATTCTACCAAGAAAAACTTAAAAGTGATTCAACTGGATTTTTCAGCATTGGGCGAGTAGATGGAAATCACAACTAACAACAAATTAATAGTTGGAACATCCTCCACCTGCTTTAGATAAAACCTTTAGACCAGAAATATATTCTAAAGCCATGTTGAAGGTAAGGATTCTAGATTCAAAGCTTGAAAAAATCTCACAGGCTTGGAGAAAAAAACTCTGCTGATATCAGATCCAACCTAAATAGCTTTCACTGATCTAGTCATGGTGTTGGCTGTCCATAATTAGGTTACTATTACATTACAGCTAGGCAACTCTTGAACTCAAAACAAAGGGTAGATTTCAATTTTCCATTGAAGTTTACAGGCTCAGAAAATTAGAAGAACCAAAGACAAACCTACAAAAACAGGGTCAGTTAATCTTAATTCCCATCCATGATTAAACTGGGAGGTGAATGAGAAACAAACACTGGCCATCTAAAGCAATACTCTAATATCTAAATCAATCAGTTTTAATCCTAATACAGATCCGAAGGAAATAGGAAAAGTTTTTCTTTTTAAATCTGACTGAAGAGGAGAAATTTAGGCATAAATTCTATCAAGAACACTGCTTGCTCAATGCTTTCCAATTTCATAGCTTAAACTTTGCTTACATAATTAAAGAAATCCTACACGATAGATCACAAAATACCAATAAAATAAAAAATATATATATCTAAGAGAAATTTCTCTTTTTTTCTCTCAAGATTGGACATCACTCATTGCTGCATTCTCTAAAGTTTTATGGACTAACTTTGCTTAGAAAGCTATAATCTTTGTATCAGTACACATGAAACAAGTATAGCTAAGTACTAGGATGTAAACAAATTAATCATGATGTGTGAAAAAAGAGGAAAGGGATAAGTAATCGTACAGAATCACGGACCCAGTTCAAGATCTTCCTTTTTCTCCTTCTCCCCGATCTGCCTGGATTCTCCACCGTTTCCAACCGCTGCCTCTTCTACTTCAGCCGTTAAGTCGTCCCGCACGCGGAACACGGCGTGGAGCAGCACCAAGGGCACGCCGACGGCAACCGCTAGCAGAAACTGCAGAACAGCGCTCGTCACCACGATCTCGGTCCCGATCACGAAGATCACAAGCGCTCCCATAACTCTTCGATCGACGATGCGCTGGATAAGGGCAGAATTGGGGAAGACCTTGAGGAGTGCGCCGAAGAAGAGGGCGAGCTTGGAGGCGGCCATGAGGAAGAGCATGGTGGGGCGGCGGCTGGGGAAGAGGGAGGCGAGGATCAGGATCCAGATCAGAAGCGCATAATGGAAGCGGAAGGATCGGAAGTTGCGGACGGCGCGGACAGCAGCAGCTTCGGCGTCGGGCGGCGCGGCGAGGGACTGAGGCCTGGCGAAGCGAGCCAGAGCCTTGCGGGTGGATCGAACTCCATCTCGGGCGCGCTGAACTACGGAGGCGGAGCGCCGGAGAACGCCGCCGTAGCTCGCCATCGCGCTCCGATCTGGAGGAGAAGAAACGACGAAGGCAAAGGGCAATGCACCGGCACGAATAATATAGCAGCTACTGTTATATTGTCCCGTTATAAATCAATATCCGAAAAACGTGGGGGTTCGTAACCGAGTTAGGTACTTTGCCTTCTACCAAAAGCATCCCGCTCGGTTTCAATATTCTCAAATTACATCCTTTCATTCAACTTAGCTGATAAGATGGCATAGGCTTCTAAAATAGGACGTTGCGTAAAATGAAGAAGAAAAGGAGCGTATATAGAAAATTACCAGTTCCAACCGCCAATTCACGCGCAAGGTTGGGCTGACCAGTTAAAAGTCATCATCGGGGGCAAACTCGGATTCAACGTTGACCGTTGACTTCTATACCTCCAAACACACCCTCCATAACATTTCTAGTTTTAACACGCTCAGACAGGATCCTTTGGTACACAATCTCTAGTCCCTTCCTGGTACACATCAAGAGGATCGTTGGATTAAATCAAGGATGCATGTGTTGGTTTCTTTTGATCTGATCCAATGACCCCTCCTGATGTGGACTAAAAAGAGATCATGGATTATGTACAGAGGATCTATTCTCTAACATGCCACCAGAGGCCGCTCTTCGTGATTTACTTTCATCTCGCTGTGGGACCAGGAAGGTGCACGAAATCTATTTTTTTCTTCTAGTTTTAACGTCCGATGCAGCTTGCTTCATCCTACTAGAACCTCATACACTCACCCGACGCCCTTTACAATACCGAAGGTCCGTCAAGCCTTGAACTTCTCCACTCGAGTGACCATAGTGGTTCCGGAAGGAGGAGGAATCTTAGTTGAGCTAGCTCTACCTTAGTTGAGTAGTGAAAAAGAACCCATCAACACTATTAAAAAGAAGAAAAAAAATTCTAGTTTAAATATAGAATTGTCATCAACTGTAAAGAAAGAATTTCCAAAGGTCAATAGGTTACAATCTTTTCTATTTTTCAACTAGTTTACAAATTATTTCACCATGGTTGATCATACAAGAAGCAAAAAACAGCCCAAGCCAGTCCATAGTTTCTATATAATGTCAGTGTTACAGCATAGACTGAACTCTTCAACTATTTTTCTACGCTACTACAATGGTGCCAAACCCTTAATTATCTATTACTGAAACTCGAAGATGGTTGCTCACGAGCTTTGACTCCACCCTCTCTTGTCGAACTATTTTGGTTCATCTTCCGTTCCCATGGATGATGGCAGAGTAGTTGTGCTTCAGGAAATGATGCGCTTGATGTTGGCACATCGAGAAGCAGATTGTCTTCAGTACTGTCGGCGACGAACAACATTGAATTTCTATCAGGAAGAGAAGCAAAAAACCTTCTCGGACTGAAGCAACAATCTTCATCATCGAGAAACTTGTTTGCGTCATCAGTTACTTTTGAAACGGCACTAGATTCCAGCTGATTTGCAGATAGTGAAGGAGGAGGATTCATCAGCTCAGGTCTGCATGCTCTTTTAGTACTTTTCACAAGGTTTTTGATATCTGAAATAAACCGCATACCACCAATCGAATTAGGAGACATACCTACATCAGCATATCATCATTAACTTGTGTTGGTTTTAACTAGTTTGTGTAAGCTACATGAATCATCGTAACTCTTCGTTGAACTCCTCGTGTCACTTCCTGTTATGATCTAGTCTTACTAAAAATATGATTTAGATTATGTTCATAGATTACACAACTTTAACCCTGGCTATCTAGCCAAGATCCTCAACCATTGTTTCTTCTCAGAAATGGGCACTTAATATGTCTACTTGTGGTTGAGAAAACCATTGAAGCCATAAATAATCAAGACAATATACCTTTGACTTCATTTGGGGAAGAATGATCAAAGCAACACAAGCTTCGAAATAAATACTGTGCAAGAATGGGTGGTTTGCTCATATCGATTTTTTCCTTCATTTAATTGAATCCAGGAAACAAACCTGAACAGTTATGTTGCTTGTCCCGCTGCCTTTTCAGGGATGCTAAATTGGAAGTCTGAGGAAATGTGCGTTTGCTCAGTGTTCCATCTCCTTCTCTGATCTTCTTTGAGGATGCATCCTATAGGAATTGAGGCAACTTATCAGTCACAACTACGCACATGTCATATATTTATGCTTTGTGTGTACAAGTTCTTTGTACCTTTAATTTTTGGTAGAATTTTGACCATTCGACTCTTTTGCAATTTCGTAATACGAGCCTCTTTAAAGTTTTACACTCCTCAGCATTTGCCTCGGACAATGAGAGATCAAAAACTCCATCCTTAAGCAGTAGTTGGAAGTAAGAAAATGTCTCCAGAAATTGGGAGCTGGAGAACATTGCCTTGAGACTGCCAAATTAACAATCAGCACAAGAACTATAAAGTTTCTCTGAATAGAAGAATAAAACTATAGAGATGCGACTAACTAACCTTTCAGGAGGTTTGGCAGTGTCAATCAATGGTAGATATTTCATCAATCTCTGTCGTTCCTCATATGTCAAATATTTTGTGAAACCCTCAAAGTCAATCAAAGCCTATGAAGCAAGAACGAGAAACAAAAACCTTGGTTATTGTGTACAACGGGACTATTAAATTTGAATGGCAGATCATTTATCAAAATGCTCAAGGTGTTAGGATATGAGTCAATCAATGCTTATATTCCAAACAATCCCCTAAGACACAACTAGGTAAGTGTAATACACTGGCAAGTAAAAACTGACTTAGACATTATATATATATATATATATGTTGAATTTGCGACCTTGACGAGATTCAAACGCTAAAAAGGATACTTCTCCTGGTCTTCTACCATGTTAAATTTGATTCAATGCATTTATCCCATAAACTTAAGCTGATAAGGGAAGAGATTATTCTGCTCTTCTACATGGCACACTGAAGGCAATTATATTACATTAACTGACATACAAAAGTACACTCGATTGATGTAAACAAAAATTAGATTCTTACATTTAAATCTGCATAACCGAGGGGAGAATCTCTATCTTGTAACATGATCATCTGTTCATGAGAAATTGTGTCCCTGAAAAGGACAGATGGAAGTTCAAATTCCAAATCAAGCTAATTTTAAATCTATTAGCATGTTACTGGAGTAATCTTTCCACGTCAATAAATGAAGCCTCAAGAATCAAGATAGTACCTGTAGATGGTATCTCGGTATACCTGTGCTGCCGACTTCATTGTGTCCACACTGGATTTAGTACAACTGGTTCCTTTGTTATCACTAGTTACAGGTGTGGATATTGAGCTTGAATATCCTTCCTTAATGGTTTTAAGTTTATCGACTGGCAATGAGCTAGCTTCTGATTCTTCCTCAATGGATTTTGGATATGGATGCTTAATGAGTACACCTCCATAGCCAATCTCAGAAGAATCAAATGGAATTCCACTTTCATAAAGCAGATTGTCATCTTCTGAGGTTCTGGACATGTTTGAGGCTTGTTCTTCATGCAAAATGGAGCATAGATCCTTTGTGAGTTTTTCAATGGAAGAAGGTTTAGGGCAAGCCAAAAATGCTCTCTTCTTAGAAGGCACTAGTGAGTCCCATACATTTGACTGCACCGAACCTGAAAAGAAGATTAAGAAAATTGAAGAACAATTTGTAAGCAATAGTGACAGGTTAGAGCTGAGCATAAGGAAGATGTTCTGGATATTGGATGCTGAGGGTCAAAATTGAAGTGATGAAATTTTGAACGTTCCAGAATTCTCATTGAAATTGGAACATTTTAATGTTTACCTATATTCCTCATGAGGCACTACTAAAAGGAATAGGAGACAAGTGGTGCTAAGAAGGCTAGTTTCAATCATTGAGCTAAATGTTTCAAACTTGATACTAATCTAGGTACAGAAGTTCAGCCTTTTTCTTTTAAATTTTAGAAACAAGTATCTTTATATAAGAATTTCACAAGCTCGGAATCAAAGCGAAAGGATCTATCATTATCCAGAAAGTTTAAGCTGCTAGCAAAGGATTGTTGATTCATGATTTCACGGGTAAGGATCATGACCGAACATCTTTGATTTAAGAAGAAAATAAAAAAGATGATAACCTGTTATCTCACTTGCATCAGTTGTGCCAAAATGCACACAGCTATCTGAACCTGAAATGGCTGATCCAGAACTAGATCGATTGCTTGTATCTCCCTCAACAATCTGATGATAATACTGGTCTGAATGTGGCATTTCATGAACACCTTCCAATATACAGCTTTCGTTCTTCTTTTGCAGCTTCTTCTCTTTGAAGAATACAGTTATCTTTTGGGGGACTTTTACTTCAGTTGCATCAAAAGCTTCTCGAGCATGCAGTGGCACATAATTTGTCAATGATCCCTTGGTTCTCCACCTGGAACCACATGCATTGCATAAAATTGGCTTTTCAGGTGGCCCATTCCTCCAAAGAGGGGTACCTATTCCACATCAAGGTTAAGTGATGACACTATTGCTCAAAAATACAATAATAATAATTTATATAATGAAAGAGATTACTGGCGGAAATCTAGATCACAACTAAAACATATATCCTTGCCTGTGACTCAAGCCAAGTAAAACAAATAAGACAAGCAACAATCATATAAGTTGAGATAGACATAACATGATTATGCTACCAATGAAAAGAACAATGGTTTTCAATGAAAAGACATGCAAGTTCTGGGGAAATTTTAGTAGGAACTAAGTATAAAGCTTAGTGTATGATAATTTAAGCTTTTCTGGAAGCAGTAGGATGTAATATTGTCTATTAGTTCCATGGATATTAAAACATCACAATTCAATTTAAATGATGGCATGACGTAATAAACCATCTGTATAATTCTTTCCTCAGGATAAATGGCATTCCTATCAAAGGTCTTCTGTAGAATTGTGGTAAATGAAACTGAACTCCTGAATAAGGTTGTCTATGTTTGACTGGAGATTAACAAAGCAGGTTCGTCACTTCAAAGTTCTAGATAAGTTAACAATGATTGAATCACTGTTGATCATTGGTATCATTTTTTGCCTGAAAGAAGTACTTGCTTGTAAATAATACACAAGAATCACAAAAAAGCGATCAAAATAGGATGAAGTATTAGCATTGCTAAGTATTCTTAATGACAGGAGAAGAAGCCTCAAAAGTAAATAAGCTTCAGGTCCAGACATGTTCCTAGTATACCACATTGAAAAAGGATTTGAAGATGGATGGACAGGACACAACAATGTAAACCAAGAAATATATCAGCTCTTCATAAGAAGTAATAACAAGTTTCCTCATCATTATCACACTTTCTCAAAGCTTAGTGTTGAGTGAAAACAATGCAATGCAAATTGCATTTTGGGATACACCAGAATTTGGAACCTACAATAAAGAGCCTTTTAGAAGTGCAAAATGAATACAGTCATCTAACTGGATATGGAGCACAAATTATGCAGTTGGAAGCAAAAAGTAGGAGTCTAATTCCCAAGCAGTGATGCTTGTTTTTAACTGACAACCGGAACAGGGAAAAGGCAACAAAAATCTTCCAGTTTTGCCAATACAAATGCATATCACAGAAATTTCTCTAAGGCAGCCTGTGAAATTACATCTTAATGGATTGCTAGAGAGGTAATAATGTTTCCGAGAAGCTACTCGCAGTCCACTTGGGGGTTTCAAATCATTATTAGAGGCTGAACCGAATGGAATGAAGAACGCAATTCAATTAGACTTAATTAATAATATTACACATGATGATTCCCATCCAACTAAGTAAAGCTTAGACCTGGACGACTACGCAAACTGAGCAACACAGCACAAGAATCAAACATTAGCCGAATAATTCGGGAATTGCTTTGCATTCCATAATGCATTCAGCATGTTTCAGCAATGAAATCTGACAGCAAGCAACGAGCTGTTCCGGATAATTTAATGAAAGCAATAAGGAAAGAACCGTAGGAACATATTTATATCACTGTCCACGAAAGTATTTGTTAATTTAAAGAGAGCAAATCAATTGAAAACTAAAAACAAATGGAAGAACAAATCAGGGAAGAGAGTCCAAGATCCAGAACCGCTCATAAACGTGCAAAGGAACTCACTTGTAACTCCACAATGACGGCAAGGTCCTTCCTTTACCATTTGTCTCACCCCTTCCCTCTTCCCCTCCAATAATCCCAATAGAAATCAACGCAGAACAGAAAACAAGAGCAAAAAAAATAAAATAAAAGATCTGATTTTTATGTGCAGAATTCCGCTAAAATTAGGGGGGAAAATATCTTTGCTACGTTCCAACAGTTCGAAAGAGCTGACAACAAAGTAGTAAGACGAACAGCCCTCTTTTGAACAAAAAGCTCTAGAATTGTTGGTTCTAGTCCAAGCAGACCGCAGAAAGAAGGAGACGAAAGGGGGAAAGGAAGAGGAAACAGGCGGAGAGAGAGAGGGGAAAGAGCGTGGAGGAATGGAGACGCAAAAAGAAGGAATTTTGCAAGGTCGGATGAGGAGAGTGGGCAAATCCAATGGAAGGAAGGACTCCACTGGCTAATCAAAATTAAATGGGGGGAGAAAAGTAGAGGAGATGACTAGGGGAGAGGAGGCTTTCCTTACCTTCTCTTTGTTTCATTCATATATTTTATTATTATTATTATTATTATATAATTTTATTTTATTCGTTTACTTATTCGTACCACCTTTTACCTTTGTTTTTGTGTTCGGAAAAGCATGGGGTTGTTTATGCGCGTATTTTAATGTTTTTTTTAAAATTTTAATGGTAGAAAAATTAACAAAAGATATCATCTTGATGTGCACTTTTAGGCACTTAACTTTTTTTTTTTAAATACTTGTTTTATTATTTATAATGATTATGAGATTAATATGAATCATGGTTTGCATAATCATAATCTAAACATACGATCGTATACCATTCAGAAGTACAAAATCGCTTTTGGATCTTTTGAAATTATCTTTTACAATGGAGTCGCAAAATCATTAGGATCCTTTAGAATCGATAGAATTGATATGATCCTACGTTA
>JBBPFP010000019.1:6330019-6347763 GCA_037974795.1 Kaempferia galanga
CCAGGGTTATAGCCACAAAGGCAGTGTATTTATTGGAAGGAAGAACTATGGGGTTATCGGATTTGGATCCATCTATGTCCAATTAAAAAAAATAAAAATCACACAGATGAACATGTTTACTCCTCAGCGAATGCGGATCTAAATTGCATTTGAATCCGCTTCACTTATTTGAGACTAGGAGCGGGTATAATTCATCTAAAATTAGAAAAATCGGTCGAACATAAAAAATAAAAGTCGGTTTTTTTTATTCTATTTTTTTCTATTGTCAGCCGATTTCGAATTAAATTTTTTAAATTTAAGTTATTCAGTTTTGATTCTTAAAAAAATTGAAAAAATGGCTATTCGGTCATATCCTCAACAAATGCGGATCTAAATTACACTTGAATCCCTTTCACCTATCCGAGATTATGGATGGATATAATTCAGTTAAAATTGGAAAAAATCAATAAAATAGACAAGAAAAAGCCATTTTTTTATTTGTTTTTTCGATTGTTCAATCAGTTTCGGTTTCAATTTTTTAAATTTCAATTATTTGACTTTAACTCTTAAAAAATTGAAAAAAACAAACATGTGTATTACATTTAAAATATAATTTTTATGAATATTATAAATAGAGTGTGCTATGATTTATAATTTTTTTATTTATCACTTTAGTTATTTATCTACTATTACAAGATAATAAAATTTGAGTATTAGCATTTTTATATTTTAATTTTATATTCATAACTATTTTAATAAATTAATACTTTTTTTTCTAAACTAATATTTACTGTTTTATAAAATTAATTTAATTTATTAGATAAACCATACATAATCAACCGTACAAACATACAAACCAAATTATATTTAAAAAAAATCAGACTGAATTATAATAAAATAGTTTAATTGTAGATCAGAAACTAAAATAAATAATCACAAGCACAGATATTTTCAGTCACAAAACAAGCTTGATTGAGAAAAAGTTAATAGCTTGATTATTAGTCGAACTGTGATGACGGATGTCAGGAATTGTTGTTAGAAATAATCAATCTTTAAATTAGTCGAACTGCACCATCGCTATTCGATCATGCGAATCAATCAACAACAAAGTTTGCACTGTTATTCAAATTTCTCAGGAAGAAAAAGCCTCTCTGTCTAAATTGCTGAATAGCGAGTTTAAAATTCCAAGCACTTCGTAACTCATTCAATCGTCCGTGTCTAACAAGTGTCTAATTTGATTGCTGATTTTCTTACTATTAGCAAAAAGCAGACGCTTTAACATTTGTATTCGCCGAAAGTTTGGAGAGGAAGAAAGAACATGTTCTTGGATTCGTTTCCTCCGTTGCTCTTGTGGAGTGTATTCCGAATTCCTGATCTAAGCTTGGGCTATGTGAGATCCATAGATCCATGTAGAAAAATCAGTCGAACATTAAAAAAAAAGTTGGTTTTTTTATTCTATTTTTCTCTATTGTTCAGTTTCGATTTAAATTTTTAAAACTTAAATTATTCGGTTTTGATTCTTAAAAAATTGAAAAAATGGCTATTATATTTAAAATGTAATTTTTATAAATATTAGGTCAATTAACATATTTATTTATTATTGTAACATAATAAAATTTTAGTATTACTATTTTATATTTTAATTTTAAATTCATAATATTTTAATAAATTGATATTTTTCTTTATTCTAAATTAATTTTTATAATTATATAAAATAAATTTAATTATTATATAAATTGTATATAACCGTATAAATTAGACCGAATTAAAAAAATCAGATTAAATTATAATAAAATAATTTAATTTTAAATTAGAAATTTTTAAAATTTAAATTGAAAAAATTTAATCATAGTGAAAAGTAAAATCGGACCAAATCTATAGATGTCCTCCCAGCGATATTTGCTTGTTGGAAGTTCAATTATACATATATGACTTTGGTAGCGCCGCAGCGGCCGGTTTATTAGTACATCACGCTTTCAATAACGATAAATTACGGTGGAGCACTTGCACAGATTTTTGTGACGATTTATTTGGGCAAAAATGTAAATCAAAGTCTATTTTCAAAATGATCAAAGGCTCCTTTGTATCTTTTTCAGTGATACATATTTTCAGAGTAAGTCTGAAAATTCTCATCCAGACCATCTAAGTGACTATTATTTTTTAGATTTACAAAGTATTCTACGTAGCAGTTCACTATTGATCAATGACAGAATTAAATATATTTATACCTGAGTTATAGCCCGGGGACCCACAACAAATCAAGTTAATTTACTTATATATTGTATTGATTTTTTAATTTTTCAATTAAAATAAAGGCTTTTAGCCCAAGGATAATCTGGGAGGTCATTTATAGCCCGGGCGGGTTGGAAATTCTAGCTCTGTTATTGCCATTGATTGATACACGTCATAACATGTGTCAAACAGTAAGCTCTCCTCCACTATAAATGGAGGTCTTGGGTTTCCAACGAAGATACACTTTCTTATATATCAGCATTATTATACTATTGTAATTTTTTTTCTTAGTCACATCACGGCCTTTTGATGCCATAGCCTGAGAGTTTTTCCCTAGTTCGATCTCTAACGTTTCATTCGTCTGTGCAAGTGCTAGGTGAACGAGGTGTCATGCGTTTGGACGGTCACAGCTCGATTTACTTGTCATTCGCATCGATATCACCATATTTTTCAACATCATTTGTCCAGTTCTAGATAGAATCAGTCGTCGATATGGTTGTTTTAAAAATACGTTCTAAATAACTGTTTTTAATAATTGGGTGCGTAAAATTTTTGCTTTCTTTTCATTTTTTTTTACCAAGTAATAAAAAGTTGAAAAATTGATATTAATTGTTTCTTCATGCTTAGCCGACTTTTGTTCCTCGTTGACATTTAGTTTGTTTCGATGGTCAAAATCATAATCACGCCTCCATTAATCATCGCCTTCCAGTCTTCGACGGAAACAACGGCAACTTTTCCTTTTGAACTTTGACTAACTCCCATCGTTATCTCCTCGCTTCAATCTCAAATCCTGACGTCACCCCAAACGTTGACTTCAATGGATTCCAGAGTTGCAACGCAAGTCGAAGCAGAGAATCAATGGATGTCAACGTCACAGCTGGTCATCGAAGGCGAGCGATATAGAAACGTACACAGCCCTCCCTTCAGATCTCCATTTCCATTAATGGCGATCGTGGAAGCAGAGGCTATCACCTAGACAAGATTCAATGTGCAAAACTCGAAGAGACGTCGATGCTGTTGCGCCGGCGGCGAAGCAGAGGCTCTCGCCGACGGATTCTGTCTCCAACGATGCCATCATCTACCCCTCTTCCTCGTCTGCGAATGGTTACGTCTACGGCTCCTCCTCTGTCCTTGCCTCCACCAGCACCTCTTCCACCTCCTCCTCAGCCGCCGCCGTCCAACTCCGCCTCTCCCTTTCCACGCAAGACAGCCGCCGCTTTGTGCTCTATCCGTTCCACGAGATCCTCTCCGCCACCGGCGGGTTTCTCTCCCCGCCTCTCACCCCCTCCGCCGACTCCTGGCGCTGCCTCCTCCGGGGAGCCGACGCCGTCGTCCTCCGTCGCCGGTTCCGGGGTGACCCCGCCTTCTTACCTTCACGTATCGCCGCTCTCTGCCGAAACCACCACGGCAGTTTCGCCGACATCCTCGGCGCCTCCCTCGACGCCGACGACCACCTCTACCTTGTTTACGCTTTCGTCACCGGCCCTAGCCTCGCCCTCTGTCTCCGGAACCCACAAAATCCAAGCTTTACACCTCTCTCCACCTGGCTCTCACGGATACAAGTCGCCGCCGATCTCGCTCAGGGGTTGGAGTATATCCACCACCACTCCGAGGCGGTGGCGGCGGCAGGGACACCCGGGAGGCCGCAGAGGCAGGGGACGGTTCACAACCAAGTGAAAAGTTCCAGCGTCATCGTTGTAGAACCAGGGCTGCACGCCAAGATATGCCATTTTGGCGCCTCGGAGCTCGCCGGCGAGATTCCCGGCTCCGACAGAAACGAGGAGGAGGCGAACACTGAGCCATTGGCTTTGATGAGGAATTGGAGCAGAGGAAGGAAGATTGAGGGGACAAGGGGGTACATAGCGCCGGAGGTCCTCGCCGGCGGGATGATATCACGGCGGTCCGACGTGTACGCATTCGGGGTCGTGCTCCTCGAACTTATTTCCGGGGAGGAGCCGGTGAGGTACCGCTTCTGCCGCGACACTGGCGCGATCGAGAACGCGTCAGTGGTTGAGACAGCAAGGCAGGCGATGCGGGAAGAAACAGAGGAGGTGGAAGACAGGAGGAGGGGGAGGTTAAGGCAGTGGGTGGACAGGAGGTTGGCTGACTCATTCCCGGTGGAGGCGGCGGAGGAGGCGGTGCGGGTGGCGCTGAGGTGCGTAGCAGAGGAGGAGGAGGCGAGGCCCGATATGGTTTGGGTGGCGGGGAAGCTGTCAAAGCTACTATTACAGGCGAAGGCGTGGGACGAGAAGGTGAAGACAACGGCCACAAGCTACTTGACGGCGGTGGTAGCCCGGTGAACTAGTCGAGTTGCCCGAGTCGACCGCCCGTGTTCTTGTGCGTCGACTGACTCGCTTTCCGATTTTGTAAATGTTTATTTTTTTCGCCATTTAATCAAAATAAAATATCATCATTTTTCTCTCTAAATATTTTACAATAAGTTGATTTTTTTTTTTTTGAAATTTTCAACGAACTCAATAAATTGAAATTTTCTTCTTCAATTAATGAGAAGAACGAAACAGCAGCTATACATAAATAATGGAAAAGTTATCGATTGGTTTTTTCGATCCAGTCAGTTTGCTGGAAAATGATAGAGTTGACATGTCTCCAAATGCGGTATAAATATTTATCATTTAAAATTTTTAAAATTGAATTATATTCAATCAAGTCAGAAAATCAAACTAGAAAATTTTAATTTTAACAAATTCGATCTAAATCTGTTATCGATCCGGATAAGATTGACTTCGTAGATGTCATAGGTCAACGCACGAACCCGAAATGTAAATGGCCGGTAAGAGTTGACAAACCTTTTATAACTCTCCATGAAACCGTATTAATCGTATAACAACGCATAAATTATGGTTTCGCATAGTTGTTCGGATTAGGTTATCTCGAAAAGGCAATTGATCGAGCAGCTGTGGCTCGACTGCGACCGACTCGATGGAGATTTTTCTTTTTCATCTCCATTCCTCCGTGATTTCACTTCATTGTGTAGCTGAAATTCCTGCTCATCAGGTACGCATTCGAATTCCGGATTCATGAAACGGCTGCCGATCGCTCATCGCCTGGCGATCCGGATTCGGTGCGTGAATTTTCTAAATGGAGGAAGATCCTCAATCTAGGGTTTTCCGACTTATTCGGATTTCATGTGATTTCCGGATTGATGGTCTTACATTGATTCTTAGGTTGAAGATTTCGGCCTGGAATGGTGCTTTTCGCTCTATATCGAAGTTTTCCAGTGCAAGCTTACAGTTTATATATTCTGATTTCGTATGTGTTTATCTTTGTTATCTTAAGATCCTCAGGTCACTGTTAGCTTAATCTAAGAACTACTTTGTAATACTCAACATGCCATCTCTATATCATCATCTGAAATGTGTTTCAGATTTACATTTATGTATATAGAAAATTTGCTACAGTTCGAATGACAAGTTCCCTGAGATGATATTAAACAAGCTTCAGACCTATTTGTAGATGATCTCTAATTCGTGGTAAGCACTTAATTGCCTTGCAACTATAACATCAGCAATTGCATGTCATTTTGAACTAAGTTATGAACAAAGAACAATAGGCAATTCATTGTGGCCGAGGGTAAATTAAAAAAGATAACCCTGGTTAAAGTTTTATTCGGCAAGCGATTGAAACTTGCAGAAACAATGAAACAATTTGATTAACAGCTTCCTGTTTGAGGATGTAGAAGACATAACTCTAGCATGGATCATACTTGAGGCAAAACTTTGCACCTAGGATTCCCTTTTCGATAACATCATCCTTCAGGTAACACCTTCCACGTTTTGGACCTATCTCCCAAACAACCTTCAAATTCTTCTGGATGTATTGTCACTATTGGTTTATGTGGATAATTCATTCCTTTCCTTCACCTCTCCTGTCCCTTTCAATGATCCAAGTAAACAAGCCATAAGTTCTTTTTCCCTGTATTAGCAAAGGTAGGTGTTTGCCTTTCCCTCAAAATGAAACTTTAATTTTAACACCTGTTCGGTATATCTTCATTTATAGACCTACGTAAATTGTATATGCTTCAGTGTATTTCTTGTTATGAATCTACAGAAAAGGGAAGAAGTATCATGACCTGAGATCTAAGTTCAAGCTATCCTAGTTTGTTTCTCTATCTTTTACATTGCCCTAACTCATATCCCATGACAAATCAAACCATTGAATGCATTGACCATCATTTCTAAGGTTGTAATCTCTCCTTCTACTGACTACACATTAATCAACTCATTTTTGCAACCATTTTATGACTCACTTCCCTTTACACCAAACGACGACACCAATACCTTCGATGACACTCTTCATCAGATAAACAACTTTGACTTAATGTATCATCAATTCTTCCCCCAAAACTTAACAGATTTATGTTCTGACCAAAGAACTTGTACTCATGAGTGGAATTTAAAAGAAGGAACTGATAATGTACCTTGTTTTATCTGTGGTTTTTATCCTTCTATTTTACAAACAGGAACACGTAGACTGTAAAAAAATAATGTTGTAATTTATGTTTAAGAACTATCTTTCAAGTTACCGTTCCTCCCACTCACACTGTCTGTGGCAGTACTAGGAATGTTCTTCTAGAAACTAGGGTCTTAAAAACCAGACTTAATCTCCTAGAAACTGAATTAGCACAGCTACGAGATCAGAACTCTTTTACCAATAAAGGTCAAAAACCTCATTATCTCAGAAGACCTTGAGGACACCGATCTTGTGTTTATCCAAACACCAAGTATGTGCAATACTGGAACTACTATTGATATCCGTGTTCAATGTACACTTAATATACAGGGCCATGAACTTACTTTACACGGTGACAAAAAAAGGCAATTCACATGAACTTACTTTACATGGTAGCAAAAGGTGTAATCCGCTACTCCAGCAGGCATGAACTTACTTTACATGCTTTTATTGATAGTGGTGCTACAACTTCTAACATTGACGAAGCCCTCTTACTCTCTACTCTTATTAAACAGACCAATACTCACCTTCTCAGTACTCAATTTGATGGCCAACAACTCAACTACCACAAATTTATTAAAAACGTCCACCTTTGTTTCTACACCAATTGTGGTACTTTTAGTCCTCCACTTCTACTGAATGGGTTCGGCCTATGCCTCATAAGAAAATTCCTTTAATTCTTGGTCTTAATTTTCTACTTTCCTCTGATCGTGCCCTGATTACTCTCTAAAGATTATGTTGTTTTTCTATCCACCCCGGCTGTTTCTCCAATTCTTTTCAGCCAATCCATTCGAGTCTTGCCCAGGTAAGCGTGGTGATGCTCCTCCTCCACCTGAATAATACAATCCTACTACTAGTTGCCCATGCCCTATTAAAAATGTTTGCAAAAACAAAAACAAACCAAAACCTCAGGCCCAAGAAAACTAATTTTCCTTGGCGATGACAACCCAGAAAGCACAGACATAGAAGACCCTATAACAAGCCACTTTCTAAATCGTGATATCGATACCTACCCATAGGATTTTATCAATCCTACTTATCTATGTACACTACTTAAAACTCAAGATGACTTAGACAACGTAATCTCTTGGTTAGAAAAACTTGAAATCATAGGAGAAAATCCTACTAAATATTCAGATAGAGACACAATCTATTGCAAATTAAATATTATTAATCCTGATCTCACTATCAAAGCTCAAGACTTGAAATATACCAATTGGGAAAGAGAAGAATGTACTACTCACATTTCTCAATTACTTACTCTTAAAGTCATACAAAGACTAGGAGTCTGCTTTCATTGTCAATAAAGGAGCAGAACAAAAACAATGATAGTCTAGAATGATTTTAATTATAAATGGCTAAATGACAATTGCCATGAGGATGAATATAAAATCCAAAATTCTAAATGGTATTCAAAATTTGATATGAAATCTGGATTTTGGAAGGTCAAAATGCATCCAGAATCCATAACATGGACTGCATTTTTTTGTCCTGAAGGACATTTTAAATGGCTAGCCATGCCATTGGAACTTAAAGTAGCCCCTCAGATCTTCCAATGAAAAATGGATGATATATTTCAAAATGTGTTTCGTCATTGACTTGTGTTTACATTGATGACATTCTAGTATTCTCAAAAACTAAGGAAGAACACTATGCACAATTACATATGATTTTTAACTTATTTGAAAAACATGGCTTCTTTTGTTTGTCCATTGTCCTGAAAGATTGCAAGTGGTTACTGAAATAATCTGGATAAAATATTAGTTCCTTTATTTTTAATCCTCTATTGATAAGTGTGTCTGTAAATTTGATCCATCGTTTTGAGCCTAATCCTTTTTTAGTTCCTTTGGTTTGTTGACTATAGCGAACTATTGCATCATAGTCTGTTCTGATTGTAATCTCTACTTTGCTACAAATAAATAGCATAAAAGAGTCTAGGAAGTAAATGCTGCTAAAATTTCATAGTCTAAAGAAGATGACCTTTTTCTTTGTACTTCTTAGAGGCATATCTTCGTAGGGGTTAGAAGTTTTTGGATCTTATTTTGAAAGTTTTCTGAATAAGGCTCCTTCCCATCCACTTTTTTACACCCATCAATTTCTATTACTTAGTCTGAATCAAGGGGTAAAGTTAGCATTGGCAGTTGTTGAACCATGGTTTTAATTTGTCTAACCAACTCAATGTCCTGTTGATTAAAAAGTTTTGTTGTACAAAGGGCTGTTTATTTTACCAATGTCTTTCAGATAAGGCCGTGCATAATTTAATAGTCCAAGAAATGACCGAAGAATTTTTATGTCTTCCATTTTATTTGGAAAAGTTAACAACTTGGTGGTTATATGTGATTTGAGTGATATTCTTCCCTGGTCAATAGTACTGCCTAAAAACTCAATATGAGGGGCTGCATTTTCTTGTATCATTTGGACTTAAAGTAGCCCCTCAGATCTTCCAATGAAAAATGAATGAATCTTTAGAAGTGTTTCTTCATTTACTCTGATTGGTCATCTTTATCAAAAGATATATTTGTCGAAGCTTCTCCTCATCTGAGGCTGGCAGTTTTCCAGAAAGCCTGAAGAAAATGATCAAACAAAAAAGATCAGTCTGGATGTCCAATCAATTGGAGTTTTTCAGACAATAAGTAGGAGCATGGCATGATATAAAATCTAGCATCCAATTTCACCTCTTATTTTGGAAATTTTCTTGTCTTGCACGGAATTTTAGGTTATGCATGGTAAACTAACATAAGACAATGATCTAGGAAAAGGAAATACCATGGTAGGTTCTTAAGTCTGTTTGTTTACATGATCAAATGAGAGAGATCAAATTTGAACATCAGGACTATATTGCTTAGAAGGTCTCAAGAGCACCTTTAAGTGAGGCAATGGAGACGCCAAATTGAAGACATCATTCTATTTTACACTAATACAAACCAAACTGAAATCCTTTTTTCTCTGCTAAATTTGCTTCATGTGAAATGAACGTTAATACATCTTTTGTATGGTTTTAGTCCTCAGTTTGATAGCTCAGCACTGAGACAACTCATGGACTTGTAAATTAAAAAGAAAATGACAAAGCTTAGCTTAAAGAATCTTCCACAAAGTTTATCATGATAGTGATTACTTTGGCTTCAATTATGTTGCTATTATTGACTAAATGTGATCATGGCAGGCAACGCTACAAGTCTACCTCGTACCATAAATGCATGAACCTGCTACAGGAACACCTGTACGTGGCACTGCCAACCAACTAGCTTTCCATGGTCAAGACAGAAAAAGGTTATCATTATCACTCTCCTTAATACGTGGAAGGTTTTTTTTTACATGCATTCTCAGTGTTTGCAACCTGGAATTTTTTAAATACATCTACATCAGGTATTAATGTTTCTACACGAAAACTTAACATGCCTAACATTCATTATGGTCTACTTCATCCTTCAAAGACTCTTGATATTTCAACTCAGAAACTGTTAAATATAGAACAACCAATCAATACTTCCAAAGAAAAAACAGGGAATGACAGGTGAAACAAGGAATTCTCACTTCAGATAGGACTTGTTATCTCCTCAGTTACATACAATCTACGCAAACGTGCCAATAATCTATGATTGTAGCCTTTTGCCAATCATGCAAGTTCTGCATTTGTTGCACCATTTTGCCAAAATGATGGGACATCCAACTATCTGTCTTTTTATTGTTGATATATCATTATTTTTCATTATTATTATTTTTCTAAAAAAAAAGATCATGCCGTAGTAATTGTTATGCCAGATTTGAACGGTAGTGCAGATTGATACTGTAATAATGGTGTGCATATACTTTGTTTTTTAAAAAAGCTTCATTTCACAGATATAAAAGATGAGAGAAGTTGCATTAGGAAGAAGGAAGCAAGAACTGCTTGATTGTTGGAGGAAGCAAGGAAGAAATCAAGGAACATGGCAGAGATTTGCCTCTGTAAAAAAAGAGAGGATGCAATTCTTGAATTCATCAGGGATTGCCAGCAACCTCTGATGTCCTCAGAAGCTCCTCCAGGTAGTCTGCTCCCAGGTCCTCAAACTCCACCACGTTGCTACTGCTGTCGCTGCTACTGCTACTGCTGTTGCTATTGCTGCGGCTCATTACCTTAGGGTTCTCCTTCTTGGTCATTGATTTCCGCTGAATGGAGTGGTGGCGCTTGAGCACCAACACCGGTGACACCTCCTCCTCCTTCTCCGGGCGGTCCATTCCGAGGAGCGACTCCCGGACCTGCTCCACTGGGAAATTGAGCACGGCAGTGGCGCCGCGCATCGTGAAAGCCGCCTGGTCGTAGGCCATCGCCGCAGCCTCCGCGCTGTCGAAGGTCCCCAGCCATACCCGGATGCCGTGCCGCGTTGAGTCCCTGATCTCCGCAGCGAACTTCCCCCACGGCCGCTTCCGCACGCCCCGGTAAGCCTTCTCCTTTGCTTCTCGTGTTCCCGCTTCCACCTGCACTGACGCCGACGCCTCGGCGGTCTTGTTTAGCGAAGAGCCTACTTCCTCTTCCTTGAGGCGGAGTGGTCTCTGCTCGCGTGGTTCGCCGGAGGCCCCTGCAAGCATCCCGAGCGGCAGCATCTCGTCGGACTCGTTCATGCTGAAGGGCAGAGGGACGTCCAGGTAGAAGAGGTCGAGAGTCAGAGTGGGGAATAGGGATGGGGAGGTCTCGTCAGAGGCGGCGGGGGACTCCGGACTGGTAGTTGTGCAAGGAGTCGGAGAAGGAATACTCCATGAAATGCTCTCCTCCTGCCCGAGCGAGCTTGGACAGTTAATTCTCAGAAAGCTCAAATTTATACCGGAGGAGGCCGATGGGATAGATCCGTACAACTCTTACTGGGCCACGCGTCAAAGACTCACGTGAAGCTCCATTCAAAATTATAGAGGAGCTAAAAATAAAAAATAATAATAACAAAGTTTTGAAAAAGCTTATTTTTTAAAATTTTAAAGATATTTTGGCCCGTGCCATGAGTTAGCTTGCCCGATTAAGTTCTTTGTTTGATAAATTGATCCGCTTCAACTTTTCTAATTATGAGTTAATTAATCTTTTTTTTTGTATGTCTTAAACAGGAGCTTCCCTTGAGATTGAACTCTTGAGAATTCAAAGAGGATTTGAAGACCAAAATGACTCTTTCCTGCTTTCCACACCAGTCACACTCTTTTTCATGCTCATTTTATCTGTGAGGCTCACAAGATTAGGCAAGTTTTCTATTTCCACTCTGTCTTTTCCTCTTAAAAAATAATGTGAGAATCACATGCTGAGTGAGATTTCCAAACAAATTTTTTTATGCTAAACTATGGAAGCTATGTCAAGCCATCAATTCTAGATCATATTGGCCAGTGAATTAGTGTTTAATTTTTATCTCTTCTCTTAAGGGTTCTATATTCAATATTGAAAATATTAGGACAAGTAGTTTCATACTTTGAAAATGGATCAGTGGAAAGGAATTACTCAAGTGTACAACATGGACAGTTAATACTCATTCACTCCCCTCGCTTTATTAGTAAGATCTTTGCGGAGATTTCTTCTCAATGAATATATGTATGTTGTGAGACTTGGGAGTTGTATTAATGTTAGCAACATGCATTTTTGTTGTATGTGGAGGAATTAAGAGACGATTAGATAGAAAAGTTGAGGAATTGGTCTAGTTATTCTACTATTTCATTATCAGATATACCTTACAAATAAGGATGTTGTTGAATAACGAATTGAAGTTATTTTATTCTTTCATGATCAGATATACCTTGTAAACATGGAAGCTATTGAATTACAAAGTCGAATTAGAGATATCGAAAGTATTAGGATTCTATTCTATAGAGTTTTTAGTGGATCTGTATCATTTTACATGGATTGAAGAATGGGAAGGTCTTTATGGACACACAATATTAAGTTGAAATTTAAAAGAGTTGTGCAAGTGATCAAATAAAGGATCAGAGTGGATTAAATAAAGGATCAGAGTGGATTAAATAAAGATATCTGTTCGATATCTTTCTGTTTACTGAGATGAAAACAAAGGCTTCAATGATGGCGTGGACCTAGTGATTCCCCTTGGATGTCTCCTTGAATTGTTCATGAAAAGAGCAGGTGGTTCTTTGAACACAAAGGTTGTTATGGTAGGCAACATACATGCAATGCATCTGCATCCTTCCTGCATCAGATGCAGGGAACAGGGACAAACATTTCATTTCCATTCCCTGCTCTTGATGCCACCCCCTCATTCACATGTCTGGCCCACACAACTTCTCATGGTTCCACTTGTACTCCACAAGAATACGAGAAACGTCTCTTCCTCCCGCGGTTTTATAGTTCTCAGTGACCAAATTTTGAGTCGTCGATAACAATTCATCCTTTAAAACTGTTTTGGTCATGTATAGCATGCCCGTGTGTGTGTGTAAGAGAATGAAGAACCTAAAATGCTTAAGTTAGTAATAGTTTCTTCGTTCCAAAGCCATTGAAAAATCACCTTCATCCGACGTAGCACCATGTGAAACTGACTTATCAACTCACCTATTCCATTAACTTATAAGCCAAAACATATTCTTGATTCCTTGCATTGAAAAACATATGTTGAAATTGAATGCTTCCTAACGCTCAAAGTCACTTTCATTCAATGTTTCAGGACAAAGATTCACATACACTTATCCCTTAAAATCTTGCTTGTAAAGCCTAAAAGCTAGTCATGCTGTACAACTAACCTCAGAGCAATATCCAAGTTCACTGCATCTGTTAAATCCATCAAAAAGTTTCAATTCAACTTCAATAATATGAGACAAAATCTAGTGAACTAAACTATTGCATCAAGATCGAACCATAGAAATGGATGATTCCCATGGGAGAATAAGGTATTGAAGAACGAGAGCAACGTGAACATAATTGGCAGGCTTATATTTTAATAATAATAATTTCTTTAGATTTCATGCGGATTTAATATTTTATGGGCGGCCCGGCCCAGTCTGATGCCAAGAAACGGGCCGTTCCGACCAGGTGGCAGGAGCTTGGCCCGCATGCCTCGACATTAAATCTGTTTTTAAAAATATCATTTAGAGTTTAATTAATATTAAAATAATTCATTCATTGTAATTTGACATTACGATATTAATCAAAATGAAGTCGGAAATCATACCTAAGCCACGCCAACAATAATTGTTAGAATTATTTATTTTAGAGAAAAGAAGGGAGAAAAGAAGATTGAAGGCAAGCCTTGACCGACGGCGGACGGCAGACGCCGCAGCGACGCAGCAAGATGAAGGTAATGGTCGCCGTCAAGCGGGTGGTCGACTATGCCGTCAAGATACGGGTGAAGCCTGACAAGGTACGTTACCTTCTCTCTCTATCTCGCTCTCTCCTCATCGCCTTCCTTCCCTCATTCTAGGGTTCTAACGTTGCTCTCTTCCTGCCAGAGCGGGGTGGAGACCGGCAACGTTAAGATGTCGATGAACCCATTCTGCGAGATCGCCCTCGAGGAAGCCCTCCGCCTCCGGGAGGCCGGAGCCGCTGGGGAGGTCGTCGCCGTCTCAGTCGGCCCCGCGCAGTGCGCCGACACGCTCCGTACTGCCCTCGCCATGGGAGCCGACCGAGCCGTTCACGTAGATTCGGGGATCTTGCCGGTGCTCCCGCTCTCCGTGGCTAAGATCCTGAAGGCCCTCGTTCAGGTAGAGCGGCCCGGGCTCTTAATCCTCGGCAAGCAGGTGATGGAATCGGATTTATGATTTTATTTGTTTCCGTAAATTGATTGAAAGATTTCATTTCGGGGACCAGGAAAAAAGATTCCTCTTATCTCTTAAACTTTTGCACAACTTCAGATCTTGCAAGGTGTTACAGAGTGCCGATTGTTTTCTTTTACACTATTTAGGTTCTACGGTAAATTAAATATAATACAATGTGTGTTTTTTTATTTATAATTCTTGGTATACTCAGCATGATGATTTCTGAAGTCATTTCATTGCAAACAAGATTAAATGCTGTTCTTAAATATCATATTTCCCATTTTTTATGCATTCAGTATCATCTCCTTTAAGTTTATATACATCTCATATTGTATGAGTAAATGGGTAAATAATATGATTTGTTAGTTAGAAATACATATATTTTGCATTTTGGTTAAACATTTTTATGCTTTTGTGTCGCATGAATTGCACTTACCTATTTATGAGGACTGAACTCTACTTTGAGATTTCAGAGTTGAACATAATTGGGACTTTTAAAGCAGAAATGGCCTTTGGAATATGAGGAAGGTTCTTGAGCTTACAAAGATACTAACATGAGCGTCTGGCTTATACCACTTATCAGATCATTCAAACTTATATATTACCTTTCTGCATATTGTGGTACATCCCAAATTTTCCGATTCCTGCTTCTTTGTTGTAGACTCGTGGCATTATCCCTCTCTAGAATTCAGAGGTTCTTTTATGTCAGTGTGACTTTCTTTACCTTTGTTCCTTTTTTAAAATAGTTAATGCCTCCTAACATTATCATTTCTGTCAATTGTAGATTTGTGTGCTTGATGCAGTTATTCTCCTCATACTCGTGACAATATATATTATTTACTTATATTGAAAGTTCAAAAAGTTCAAAACAGTGTCTAAAAGCAGTGTGTTCGGCTAGGAAAAAAATGGTTTGGTTTAGTTAATGGTCACAAAAACTTAGTTTACTGTTTAACAATCACAAACAATTAATCATCAACTGATAATTATAGGCATATTACTAAGAAATATGACATACTTTACATTGTTATATTATTTATTCTACAGTATATACTCGATACATTTTTTTTTGACCCAGAATTATGAGATGGTTTGATTGATTACTATACTTTATTGGATATATGTTAGTGATTTTCATCAATATAAATGCTTTTAGTTCTCAACTATTTTGGGCTGGCTAAGTAGATTTAGTTCCTCCATTCAACTCTATACATGTTGACATGGTTGTACGCTGCACATTAGGATTAATGCCATCCTCAACCTCCTTTTGCATCCAAGATTGGGGACGAATTTGGCATTCTTTATCTTTGTAATTGAGATGTTATTTTAATCACTTTGTCAGTTCCTTGATACAAGTCACTAAGTTCCTTTTTTTCCTTGTATTCATCAGGCAATTGATGATGACTGCAACCAAACAGGACAAATGGTAGCTGGACTACTTAGATGGCCACAAGGAACCTTTGCTTCAAAGGTCAGATACCACAATACCAATGATGATTATATTCTATTGCTGTTCTTGCCTAGGGACTGTCTCTTTTTAATTTCTCTTACCTCTAATTACTTGTACTCATTGATCTGCCACTGGGTAGTCGGTCAATTTGGAGGTGGTATATCTGGAGAATCTTTCTTAAAGTTCGAAGCTAATGCATATTATTTCACCCACAATTTATCTTGGTAGGTCGTGGTGGATAAAGAAAACCAAACGGCAACAGTCGAAAGAGAAGTCGATGGTGGTATCGAGACGATCTCTCTTGATTTGCCTGCAGTAATCACGTAATGTATCCCTACCTTGTTTCCTTGTTTCTCTGCTATGTGCTTTTTAGCATTGGTTTTTCATGTCGCTTGAATGGCATGTATTCTACCTACTTGGATAACAAGCTCAATTGAATTGAATGACTTTTTTTTTTTTTGACTAAATGATAGTTTGTGTGTTCATGTAATTGCTGGTGTTTGATCTCGGATATGGTATTTTCTTTGTGCAGGACGGATTTAAGGTTAAATCAACCTCGATATGCGACTCTTCCGAACATAGTGAAAGCCAAATCGAAGGTCATCAAGAAAGTTACTCCTGCGGAGCTGAACGTGGAGATCAAACCGGATTTGGAGATCATTCAAGTTACTGAACCGCCCAAAAGAAAAGCTGGTGCTATCGTTTCATCGGTGGATGAACTCATCGACAAGTTGAAGAATGAAGCTCGCGTTATATGAAACATTTGTTTGCCCAACTTTAAAGTTCTTCAAATGTTTCAACAATAATTTCTCACACCAGATGTATTACCAAAGAAATAGTTGCCTTAAGGTCTGTTTGTTTGCGAGAAGTTTATTTGGATGGAAATATAAATGCCACTAGATAAGATGGATAGACTTTGACTGTTGACTTCCCATTAAGCTAATCTCTTCTTTTTTGCCCCCTTTCCTTGCGAAGCTGCAATTCTGATCTAAATGGCGGCGGCGGCGGCAGCAGTCCCCGACAACAGCGCCTCGGATCGCCTGCAAGAGCTGCTTGCGTTCGACGCCACCAAATCGGGGGTCAAAGGCCTTGCCGACGCTGGCATCACCAAGCTCCCACGAATCTTCGTCCACTCCCCCGACGACCTCCCTTCCCCACCCTCCCTCGCTCGCCTCAAAGTCCCCGTCATCGATCTCCAAGGCGTCGCTGATGACGCCCGCCGGCGGAAGGAGGCGGTGGAGCAGATCCGCGACGCCTCGAGCTCATGGGGATTCTTCCAGCTGGTGAACCACGGCGTCCCGCCGCAGATCTTGGAAGGCATGATGCAGGGGAGCCGGAGGTTCCATGAGCTCCCAAAGGAAGTGAAGGCAAAGCTCTACGGCCGCGACATGAAGCAGAACGTGAAGTACATCTGCAACTACGATTTGTTCCTTTCTCGGGCTGCGAATTGGAGGGATACCTTCTCCTGTTCCTTCAGCCCCACGCTCAATCCTCAAGACATTCCTGATGTCTGCAGGTATCAAATCAACTGCATCTGCATGCCTTAAGAGTTAGCTTCGTCCAAGATTATATCGACATCATTTGCAGAGACGAGGTCCTGGCCTACGGCGAGCACATGCTCGGCCTTGCCGAGTCAGTGTACGAGCTGCTCTCGGAGGCACTCGGACTGAGTCCATCTCACCTCAAGAGCATGAACCTCTCCAAGGGACACTTCATGAGTGCACACTACTATCCGCCGTGCCCGGAGCCAGAGCTCACTCTGGGCACTTCCAAGCACTGCGATCCATCCTTCTTGACGCTGCTCATCGAGGACGAACACGGCGGCCTGCAAGTTCGCCACGAAGGTCACTGGGTGGATGTGTCGCCCGTTCCCGGAGTCGTAGTCGGCAATATCGGCGATCTCCTTGAG
>JBBPFP010000019.1:6348596-6363861 GCA_037974795.1 Kaempferia galanga
TGACATAAGCAACATTAGAACCACTACTATTTGAATGATCATAGCATCACACCATTATCAAGAACTTCTCAATAGTTTCCATTTAAACAATTATAACATTAGACTCAAAATAGCAATGTAATTCCACCCTCAAGGCTATGTGCAGTCGTAAAGGCGTTTAGTTGTCTCCCAGATACCTACGGTTCGATTCCCAGCTATGACACATTTGCAGGGAATTTTCCTCCAAATGGGAGGGTCGGCTACCCCTATAGTGGTAAAAATGACTACTATCATTTGAAATAATGACTATCACATGAGAGAGGTATTTACCTCGACTAGCTAAGATTTAAACCTTTGACCTTATGATGGCAACACCTAACATGCTAGCTACTAAACCATCCTTCCTCACTCATATGCTAGCTACTGAAGGGACACGATGGCTATCATGGTGGTAAAAGGCTACTTCGCTCACCCCCAACACCCCTACCAATCTATCTCAGGACGGTAAATCACAAGTAGCTATTAGTATTTAAAATAATTACTAACACCTGATAAGGTGAAATCATATCTACCATAGCTAGCAGTAGCAAAGAGGAAGAACAGGTATGACACCTACAATGGATCAATGGGCTTTGATTGACTTCTAAAACAAGCTCTGGTTGGGCCACAAATTAGGGCTAACTTATTAGGTTATATTTATTTATTTATTTAGTTGTTAGTTATTTACCATAATAAATAAATAGTACATTATATTAATTAGTCAGGCGGATCTAGAAATGAAAATCTGAGTTATACTTTGAAATTATTTAAATTATATTTAGTAAAAAATAATAAATAAATAATAGTCAGCATAATTACTTTATTAAATTTTGACCGACAATAAACAAAATAAATAAAAAAATAAAAAAATCAACCAAAAATAACAAAAATAAACAGGGACTAGGAAAGAAAAGATAGGAATAAGAAAAAGTTTGACAAGGGGTTCGGGCGGGAGTGAAATTGTCTACGTAGAAAAAGAATAAACAAAAAATATAAGAGAAAATAGGTTTTCTTGAAAACTCAAATGGAATCGATTTATTACGCTAGACCTTTAGGAAAGGTATTTTTGTTAAACAAAAATTAGTTAATTCAATTTTTAACTTAATTGATTGATATTTTATCGGTCTGATTTATTAATTTTTATTAAAAATTTAATCGGTTTAATTAATTTTAAAAAATTCATTAATTTAATTTTAATTAATTAAATCGGTTCAATTGTAAATCATTGTTGAGTCCTTCTCCACAGTGAAAATATGATTAATTTTTAAGCAGTATTAATATAACTTTCTATAAAACTAAAATTTACACACGTAATGTCAAGAAAATTCTTCGGGTATTTCTTGTCTTGTAATCGGATTAAAAAAAATTAGTTACCCAAATTATTTAATACAGGATCGAGTTTTAAAACAGAATATTTTGTTTTACTTTTTGACGTTTTTATTTATACATAACATAAATTCTTCAATGAGACAGATAAGTATATTTGCCAAAGTTCAATAGTTTAACAATTACAAATTTACAATTTAGAGGCAATTAATAATCTTTAATCATCATTGCTCTACGCATTTTATTGAAATTAATTCGGTACAAAGACTAAACCATCCGAGAAAAAGATTCATATTAATGTCATGCCAAGTAAATAAGTTGTGATGATGACACCATCGCTGGGCAATTGTCATGTTCGACATTTACACTTTGTTACAGACCCTTCCAAATATAGTCATTTATTTTTATTTGTTTTTCATGTAACGAAGTGGAAACAGTTGTTTTCGTTTGTTTGGTTTAAACAGTAAAGTAATATCCATTTGTTAAACAAACTTACATGTTCTGAGGATTAGAACAAGTAGTGAAAATAGTTGGTAAGCTTTAACCAAGAAAATCTATAGACAAAAAAGAGGGAAATTAAAGATAATAGTAAAAATATATTTATGATTAAAATATGTTGACATTGTATCTTCTCATCATCAACTTGTAAATTTACTTGATTGAAACAAAAAAAAAATGTGTTCGACTATGATATATCAGTTTTATATGATTTATGTAAACTAGTTTTTAGACTACTAATTGAGGATTATCTAGTTCGGTAATAGGAACTCATTAAAGTCATCATACATGCTGCATTTATGATGCGAGCGACTTCTGTCAGTTAATTGTCATGATTAATTTATGGAGCAGTGCCTTGAAGTATGGAACATAGAAGCATCTTGGATTTCTTACCAATTTTTTAACTCTTATTTTTTAAATTTATTGCACAACATTTGAATATTAAAGATTATATGTTCTGCATTTTTTTTGGCATGGATTTCCCTATAATTTGTAACTAACAGAGAACATTATGTTTTCTCTTTTAACTCTTTAGTGTCCTATGAACCTTAGCAAACCCATGTCTGAGTATACAAGGGGCACATAATTTATTTGTTACATGAAAAACAAATAAATTTAAATGACTATATTCGGAAGGGTCTATATAATGATCGAACATCATGGTTGAGAAAAGTGTAAATGTCGAACATGACAACTGCCCAGTGACAGTGTCATCATCACAACTTATTTACTTGGCATGACATTAATATAAATCTTTTTCTCATATGGTTTGGTCTTTGTACCGAATTAATTTCAATAAAATGCATAGAGCAATGATGATTAAAGATTATCAAATACCTCTAAATTGTAAATTTATAATTGTTAAACTATTTGAACTTTGGCCAATAAATTTATCTGTCTTGTTGAAGAATTGATTTTGTTATGTATAAATAAAAGGTCAAAGAGTAAAACAAAATATTCTGTTTTAAAACTCCATCCTGTATTAAATAATTTAGGTAACTAATTTTTCTTTTATCCGATTACAAGACATAAGAAATACGTGAAGAATTTTCTTGATATTACGTCGTGTATAAATTTTTATTAATACTGCTTAAAAATTAATCATATTTCCACCGTGAAGAAGGACTCAACAGTGATTTACAATTGAACCGATTTAATTAATTAAAATTAAATTAATGGTTTTTTAAAAATAATTAAACCGATTAAATTTTTTAATAAAAATTAATAAATCAGACCGATAAAATATCAATCAATTCAGTTAAAAATTGAATTAACTGATTTTTTTAACAATAATTCATTTCCTGAAGGTCAAGCCTAAAACATGGGTTAGCCATGCCAATGGCACGGTCGTATCCCGTTCTGAGGATATGATGACAAAATTTTAGCACAGACTATTTCACGAGATATAGCCAAGCAATACCAGTAGACACGATCAGATTGTGTCACCTGAGATGCTTGTGTCACATCATGTCGATTTATTCGGTTTAACTATATTAATTAGAATGAATTTTAGAATAAATTTGAACTAGTTAATTGAAATAATGGATATTTAAAAAATGAATTTCTGAAATAAGAAAATTGAACTTTTAAATTCGATCGGTTAATTCGATTTAAGTAAACTTTTAATCACCCCTAGAGGCGGTGGCGGCGGCGTAAAAGGCAACATCGACAAGTGATCCAACCAAAGATACAATGGCTCGACATCTAATCAGAAGGTGATCCGAACATGAGAGCGTGTGAGAGGCAACAACGTCAGCAAAAGGTGAACTGATGAGTAGGCACTGCAACAACGACATTGTCAAGCTATGGCACCGTGAAATCGACAAGTCCATCCCTAGTGCATTAACCAACAATTGCTTTATGAAGAAGACAACGTTTTTTCCTAAAACTCTACTTATATAAGATATCATACAACTTTTGACATAACATCGATCAACATTATAACCACTAACTATTTGAATGATCATAGCATCCCATCATTAGCAGAAGACTACTTGATAGAATTCATTTAAACGATAACACAAGTTCACGGTTCAAAATACTCCACCAGAAAAAGGAATTTCCATCAGAATACTTCATAGAGCCTAACCGTGATATATTTCCCTAACAGACTTTAAAATGATAAAGAAAGGGACTAACCGTGATGCTCCAAGATGTAAAACAATCACCACAAGTAAATGTGATCGCCAAGCAGGAGTTGCTCACCTCAATTGGAATTCGATCTCTATTCTTATGTAATTTATCATTCAAATATCAATTCAGCTATGCTCGGACATGGATTAATGGACCGTGATTGGAAAAGATTTGGACCTGCCATGGATTAATGGGCCGTGATTTGAACACGACAAGGCGCAATATATTGATACGAAGCCTACCGGGAGGAGCGGTGTTAAACTTTTATTTTATTTTTAAAATTTATTTTGTTGCGAATTTTCCAAAAGCAATCTAATAGAAATTTGTAATTCTGAAACAAGTTTTTCTTAGTGAAATTAAAGTCGAATTAATCTGCACTAATTACACAATTTTGCTAAATATTTCTCATAAATTATGATCAAATACATCACGCAGTAAATTAAATTAATCCCTCAAGAATCTTTTTTTCGATCTCATTTTTTTGATACCAAATCCGATCGGATACGTTATATGATAATTTTGTTTTTTTTTTTTAAGTAAAAGGTGGAACAGCCACCGCCCCTGAACCCGACCCCAAAGGGATACATTATATGATAATGATACAGAAAGAGAAGGTGCTATCAAGAGTCCGGGGAGAGGTAGAGGCCGGCGGAGGCGAGTAGGTCGAGGGCGGAGCGGAGGCGGTGGGAGAGCGCCTCAATTCGGCGGCGGTACTCCCGCGCCTGCACGACCGCCTCCGCCTCCAGCTCACCAATCTCGCCGCACAGCCGCTCCTCCGCCTCCTCTGCCACCCGGAGCCGCTCCCGCATCCGCTCCAGCTCCCGCCCCAGCACCTCCGCTTTATGCTGACTTTCCATCGCCGCGCGCTCTAGCTCTTCGTTCCGCCGCCGCAGCTCCGCCAACTCCAACGCCGCCGCCATGATCGGATCTGGAATACGCGTGCGTTCTACCGTTTAATCGACTTTGAATACGATTTAGGGCCGCGGACGGGGATAAATAGGCGAAAAAGCGTCCAGGTTCAATGAACCTATCAATCGATGGGTGAGTTAGAATTCCGGTCGCGACATGCTGACGTGTCAAAATTCGATTCCTCTGCGGGGATCCACATCTGCACTAGTGGGCTACGTAGCTTCGGTCTTCTTTCCTCTGCGGGGATCCACATCTTCACTCGTGGGGTACGTGGCTTTGGTCTTGTCCAGGAAAATGGGAGGGGTATTTTGGTTATTTATCTGTTGCAGTGCGAAATAAATATAGAGAACTTTTCGTTTTGAGATGTTAATTTTTCGAACTGATTCTTGTATTTTTAGCAGTTAGCCAACCATTTGGTAATATATAAAATACTTCATTCTTGCACTTTCAGCGGTTAACCGACCATTTGTTAATATATAAAATTCTTTTAAGACTTCGAGATCTTAATGATAACAATTCTGATAATTAAAGTTTTATGAGGGCACAAGGTTAATATATTGAGTTTAGGATGGTTTTTTACCTAATTCAATTTGATTCATTTGTAAATATTTACTAAGCATAGTAAAAAATGATTATGTTCACCTTAGATGTTACTCGTAATTTTTCATCAATTATGTAAGAGAGGCAAATCACCAGATCAATTTATAGTCTTTTATAGTCGATTGTGGCTAAAGAAGTGAGAGAAATTTTTTCCGAAAATTATGCAACACCCTCTAATCAATGGGCATCTCACGGGGACTTTATGAAGTTTACACGAGTTCATTCTAAATGGATATAGTTAATGCTTAATAAATTATATCATTATTTTGTTGGCATATATCCAAATTATATTGATTAATTTTGGAGAGGACGGATGAGGTTCTACATAAATTTTGTATTATCAATCAGAATAAATTGAAAAGCGCTCTCACAGCTAATTACTATATATGAATTCAACGTTCTTAAATCAATTGATCATTACAAAAAATTTATCCGTTAATTTATCAAGACTCATACTCAATTATCATATGTTTGTATGCACCATAGCTTGGACTAATAAATTAGATTATTAAAATATTGAGGTTATAAAACTGTTTCTGGATTATATTTGGCAAAAGCAGTTTCCCTTTTATTTGGCAATCTAGTTTAGTTAATGTGATTTAGAATTAATTACCATCGTTATGAGTTTGGTAACACTCACATATATGTATAATAACTAATAATACAGTAATACTGATATTTTTAGAATAAAATTTATGTATATATTTAATTAACAATTTTTTAAAGCAAATTGACTAATAAATTAAAATTATTCTTTTATACATCATAGAAAAAATATTACTTAAGAAATTCTATATTTATCTGTACACATATACAGAGTTTTTATATTAATCACGCTTACTCACGTTCGCACCGCCCCGGATCCGCGCAATCGAGTTTTTCTTCTTCTTTGCTCCGGTAGTCGCAGCTCCTCTCTTCCCTTGATCTCGGTGCGCCCTATTTCCCTTATATTCTTTTCGAATTCCCTTTTACGCCTCTCTTTTACTCTGTTACCGATCCTGAGTTTGAATGGTGATCTCTTTCTTCAATTTTTTTTGGCGGATTTCTGATTTCGTCCGGATCCCGTTGTAATTTCTGATTCGCGGCGTCGGGTCGCGTCGGCGGCAGGGTCGCGTCGCCGGCAGGGCATCGCGGCGGCGTTGCTTCGCGTCGCGGCAGGGCGTTGCGTCGCCGAGGAAGACGAGAAAAAAAATTTTTTTTGTCGCGGACGGGGGCGCGGAGATTTGTCGCGCTCCATATCACCGCTCAGATTCATTGAACTATTGAATTGGTAAAAATAATGCATATTTCTCACTAGAAAAATTGTAGATGTAATTGATTGGGCTCTTTCCTATTATCCTGAATTTTGCTGACTAGTTTTAATATGGTTGTTCCTTCGTCAAACATGACAAATTTTATAAAATCTTTGTTGTTTTGGTGGCTAAAATTAATTTTTTTACCATCTTGGAATGAATGATGCCAACTAATTCATTAGTTATAATACATTGTATTACCATTCTTATAAAATGTCTAAACATTTTATAATATATTCGTAAGCATTTTTTTGGTCAGGATAAGCTTTTGGAGGTGGTCAATACAGCTAGAGCTACTAATTCTGCACTCATGGTCAATACAGCTTTTGAAGGTGGTCAATATGTGTGTGGAAAGTCAAGAGTCAGTTTCCTCCTTTCCTTCAGTTCTGCAAAATTGTAACTAAATAACTTATAATCCTTCAATAAACCCTTTTAGGTACCTATGATTTTTGTATTCTGTTGTTTCTGCTACTGGATTATATTAACATTGTTTCAGTCTCATTGTGCTAAATGAATAAACTTGCCTTGATTTCTATACTATTTCTATGGCCTTATAAAGTATGTATCACTTATCTTTTATTGAAGTTGGAAAGTAATATTTTGCCTCGAAATTGCTTGCAGACGATGTATTTTTCCATTGACGAAAGATGTTACCAAGTTCCTCAAACTTCAATCATTGATTGCCCTCACAAGTGTGTACATGACATTTATTGCTCTTCTGATGAAGAATCAGTTTCATCCATTGCTTTAGCCATAACATATTGGCAGGAATGGAAAAACTCTTCCTGGATACGTCGAGTGTATGTATTGAGCTTAGATATGATATCTACTGATGAATTTCTGCCATGATATCCTAATTAATGTGATATTATGATACTGGTAATTCATACATAAACTATCATATATTTCACTTGAGTGGAAACAGTTGTTTCATTTGTTTGGTTTAAACAGTAAAGTAATATCCATTTGTTAAACAAACTTACATGTTCTGAGGATTAGAACATGTAGTGAAAATAGGTTGGTAAGCTTTAACCAAGAAAATCTATAGACAAAAAAGAGGGAAATTAAAGATAATAGTAAAAATATATTTATGATTAAAATATGTTGACATTGTATCTTCTCATCATCAACTTGTAAATTTACTTGATTGAAACAAAAAAAAAATGTGTTCGACTATGATATATCAGTTTTATATGATTTATGTAAACTAGTTTTTAGACTACTAATTGAGGATTATCTAGTTCGGTAATAGGAACTCATTAAAGTCATCATACATGCTGCATTTATGATGCGAGCGACTTCTGTCAGTTAATTGTCATGATTAATTTATGGAGCAGTGCCTTGAAGTATGGAACATAGAAGCATCTTGGATTTCTTACCAATTTTTTAACTCTTATTTTTTAAATTTATTGCACAACATTTGAATATTAAAGATTATATGTTCTGCATTTTTTTTGGCATGGATTTCCCTATAATTTGTAACTAACAGAGAACATTATGTTTTCTCTTTTAACTCTTTAGTGTCCTATGAACCTTAGCAAACCCATGTCTGAGTATACAAGGGGCACATAATTTATTTGTTACATGAAAAACAAATAAATTTAAATGACTATATTTGGAAGGGTCTGTATAATGAACATCATGGTTGAGAAAAGTGTAAATGTCTTACATGACAACTGCCCAGCGGCGGTGTCATCATCACAACTTATTTACTTGGCATGATATTAATATGAATCTTTTTCTCAGATGGTTTGGTCTTTGTACCGAATTAATTTCAATAAAACGCATAGAGCAATGATGATTAAAGATTATTAAGTACCTCTAAATTGTAAATTTGTAATTGTTAAACTATTTGAACTTTGGCCAATATATTTATCTGTCTTATTGAAGAATTGATCACTTTATGTCCCTTACTATTCTTTATTATTCTAACTTTTCTGTATTGATTTTTTTTTTCAGATTATTATTGTCACTGTTGGGCCCGAGAGTAGGAACTAGATTGATCTCATTCTGTTTCAGAGTAGGAGGTAGATTGATATTAGAATGTTCGAAATGCGTATGCATGTGTGCCAGAAAATTTTGTGCAGAAATGCAGTGGTAAGAGAAGTGCTTTACCTATATGTGTTAGTTCCTATAAGCTTGATGCACCTGTGATCAGCATTGAACTTGAGAACAAACCAACACATATGACACTTTAGAGGCTTCATTTTTCGGTTGACCCAAGATGGTGTTCTAGTGTCAGTGAACTCATTCTCTTCTCTTTTCCTTTTGTATATAGCTTTTTATTCAGTGTGGAAAGAACCTTGCTGGGGTCTTCTCTTGATATTGGGTGGTTGCAGAGGACTAAACAATTACCCATAGTGGAGGATGGTACAACTCGTTTCATGGAACTGCTTCATGATGTCAGGTACCTGACTTTTCCCATGAGAAAATCAAAATAAGTTCAAGTATCTCAGATGCCTATGTTTTTATCTAGTTTAATGATCTACTGTGTCAGCCATTTCTCTGTATGAAGACAGATCAATGCAGAACTTCTGCTTTTTGCCCTCCTAACTGCCCTTGTGTTGAATTTCATCACTTGCTATTTAGTATTTTGCTTAATGGGTGTGCTGATTACGCACACGCTTTGACTCCTTTAAACTACCCTGAATCAGTTGGTGTCTTTCTTAATTTTCTTTTTGGATCCGTTGATAGGAAAGATTCTTGTTTTTTTTTCTTATAGTTGTGAATGTGTAAATGATACTGGTTCACATTTTTACCCTGATGGCAAAGAAGTTCAAATATTTCCATGAAATTTCTGTATGACGACCTTGATTGGACTTTAAATTATGAATTTAAGTCAAATGTTTCATGTTTTGGATTCATCCATCACAGTTCAACTAAGGAAAACATCTGTTTTATAAAGCTATTCAACTGTTGCAAAATGAACTTTGTCCTACAAGGTAATTAATTTTTAGTTTCAAATTTAAGACCTTTTGAGGCTGCATGTAGTTCTAGATTTCCTTTTAATTAGTTTTCAATTGCATCTGTGCCTCCTACATTCAAGATGATATGGAGGTAAGAGTAGAAATCAACTACGTTCTGTACAGGCAGTGTGATCAGGTAGAGCTACTGCATAACACATGCAGTATGTTGATGAATGTGAGGTTCATATGTCTCGTTCTTTTAGAGGCACACATATAATTCTACAGTTTCGATGCATTGTTTTGGTTACTCATAACAATATAGGTATCTTCTATATCAATGTGTTGGTGCTTGATGAGGATGAGGATGATGCCATTTTCCATCTTCACATTTTCAGAAATGGTGTGCACCGCCTTCCTAACAATCTGGTTTATTTGTTGATTCCTGGTAAGGTTTAATTTTATTCTATAAAGTATCAAAACACCAATGATTGGTTATCTAAGACGCATTAAATGGTTAAATTGCAGGCCTTTTCAGTAACCATGGTTCGTTGTACTTTGTAAACACTAAACGATGTTTTTCCAAGATGGGTCTAACTTGTCATATTGCCAAGATCCATAGTGAGGTGACGATTACTGGCAGAATTTTAGCATATATTTTCAAGTTATATGGTATATTGACCGTAACAAATTCAACATTAATGTTAACCATCATCTTTCTGTAAGTGTCTCTCATCAAATATTGCTGTATAATATTTGCTTTCAAATCTATCCTTTAGTCTATGTTTTTTTACTCTGTCATAGTGATTGCTACAACACGTCCACTAGCATTGTGCTATTTCTTGATTTGATGCCAACATTCTTTCCTCTGTTTGCAAAATATTTGTGAACTCATTTGAAATTTGGATATTGGTAGGACTGGAATTTCTAAGAGGCTATAATCTACATTCTAGTAATTTGGATAATGACAGTACATTAGATAATTGTGAGTTTCTTCAGCCTCTACTGAATCTACCAATTATTTTTGGAATATTCTTGTCTTTTCCTATAGCTTAAAAGTTATATTCTACTTCGGATAGAAAGAACATTAGTTTCTGTATCTGATCTCAGTTCCTTGTTGCTACATCCTTGGCATTCATTACATATCGAATCCTCAGGCCAGCTGCAGGGAGCTAATTATCTGTAAAATAAGACAAGCCCCTCACAGGAAATTAAGTGGATGACAGGTTGACTTACTATGTTTTTAGGCCTCCGTGGAGAAAAATGCATGGGAGCTCAAGCAATACATTGACGAACTGTACTGGGGATCGGGAATGCGTGTGATGCTTCTCGGACATAGCAAAGGCGGTGTTGATGCAGCAGCAGCCCTTTCGATGTATTGGTCCGACCTCAGTGACAAGGTTGCTGGATTAGCACTTGTTCAGAGCCCTTATGGTGGTTGTCCCATTGTTTCTGATATCCTGCGAGAAGGTCAGGTTGCCAGCCAGGAGGCCCGACGGATCATGGAATTTATCATATGCAAAATAATGAAGGTAACTACCATTGCATTCTGATGAAGATGAGTTTTTCCAAAATCGTTGATGAGTGATGATTGTTTAAATTTCAACGGTACTCGTGGACAGGGCGATATGAGATCTTTAATGGATCTTACTTACGAGTCGAGAAAGGAGTTCATCTCAAAGCACACACTTCCTTTGGGACAAATCCCACTAATTTCATTCCACACGGAAGCTAGCATTGCTCTTGGAGTTCTTGCCACAATGTCTCTCGTCACCCATGCTGAGCTCCCCTGGTTTCTTCCCCTGCCTCCTTTCTTACGGCGGTTTGAATCTGAAAATTTTGGCGGGAGAGTTCCCGTCGCCCTCCCTGCATCTGCTGCAATGGCAATTTGTGCATTGCACATCAAGTTACGTTACGGGGAGCCAAGCGATGGACTGGTGATGAGGTGCGATGCGGAGGTTCCTGGGTCAGTGGTTGTTAGACTAGAGAAGAAGATCGACCATTCGTGGATGGTTTACTCATCCCCCAATAAGGGCCACCTTGAGCCGGATGCTAGTGAGATGTGTGAAGCTCTCCTAACCATGCTCGTAGAGATTGGAAGGAAAAAGAAGATGCAGGGAGACCAAGTGGAGAACTCCATCTAAACAGGTCAGTTTTCGGACGATCAGATTTTGCGAGGTTGGAGACACCAAGTCACCAGCCATCACCAGTTTGAAGAATAAGGGTACTCAAACATATTTACCTCTGTCAATGTTTGTTGGTATCTAAAATTTGCGAATAACATGAGAGAACATTCTAGTTAAATTGTCCAACTGAGAATCTCTGTTCTTATAGTTTTTTTTAAAAAAAAGATTCACGTCGAGACTACAATAAGAAAGCAGAGATTCCTGTTGGATTTCAAGGAAAAAATCTCCAAATTGAGTGAATTACTTGTTTTCAAGTATTATTTTGGATATAATTTATTTAATGTAAGGTTTTCAAAGTACTTATAAATAATCACGGCCGGTGGATGATCGGTCGCCGGCGATCAGCTCGTGGGTGAGCCGCAGGCGGGGGGAGGCCACGAGCTTCACGGCCTTGGGCGTCGTCAGCCCGAAGACGTCTCCCATGTCGACCTCGCCGGGCTTCATCCCGGCGGGCAGCGTCCAGTCGAAGCAGTGCACCAACTGCGCCACCGCCAGCTCAAGCCCCAGCAGCCCCAGTTGCATCCCGGGACACGACCGCCGGCCAGACCCGAAGGGCAGGAACTCGAAGAAGCCTCCCTTGAAGTCCATTCCCTCCGCCTCGCCGCCCGGCGCGAACCTCGCCGGCCGGAACTCAGACGCGCCCTTCCACAGCGCCTCGTCGCGCCCGATGGCCCAGACGTTGACCAGCACCCTCGAATCCGCAGAGAGGAAATACCCCGACACCTCCGCGTCCGCCACCGTCTGATGCTGAAGAAGCGGGATCGGAGGGTGGAGGCGGAGAGTCTCCTTGGTGACGCACTTGAGGAAGGGAAGCTTCTCGAGGTCGCTCTCGCGGACCGGCCGGTCTAGGCCGACCACACCGGCGAGCTCTTCCTGCAGCCGTCGCATGTCGTCGGGGCTGTTCATTAGCTCCGCCATCGCCCACTCGATCACCGAGGCCACCGTTTCCGTTCCCCCAAACATCACGTCCTGCCATCTCACACAGTATTTAAATTAATCATGTCAGTAACACTGATAATTAAGTTTCGAGAGGACAAACCATGATTAGGGCCTTGATATGGTCCCTCGTCAACTTAAAGTTCCCCAGCATCAGTTCATCCTTCTCTGCCGCACCTCCGCCGCCGGCGGCCTCGTCCAGGAACACTAGCATCTCGTCCACCATATCTCCGTCAGCCGCATCCGGCGCCTTCGGGTTGGCCATGTGCTCGTCGATGATCTTGTCGATGAACTTATCCAGTGCTTCCCTGGCGACCTATACACATTCGATAACATTCCAGATTAAAATTTTTGATGAGATTAAAATTCACAACTAATTGATTCATCACCTTGAGCCGCTTGTTGAAGCCTTGCGGATCGAACCAGCTGAACCAGGGGAAGAAGTCGGAGACGTTGAACTCGCCGAAGAGCTTGGAGAACTCCGATATGATGGAGATGAACTCGTCCTGCTGCCTGGCATCGCTGCTCTGCTGCGTCCCGAACGCCGCCCGGTATGTGATTCTCATCGTGAGTTTGAAACTGAGCTCGCCGATGTTTACGGCGGCGCCGGCGACGGCCTTCTCTGCCACGGCCCGAACCGCCGCAGCCACCTCCTCCCTCACCTAGAAAAACCCAATGCGTTTAATATTTTCTCCTTGTCCCAAATCGAGGATCCTTTCAGAAAATCTAGATAAACCATAATAATATATCGTGAATTAGATTTTGAGTTTACCGGAGTCCATGACTCGGCGCGCTTCTTGCTGAAGAGCTTGACGACGCAGAGCTTTCGCATCTGGCGCCAGAACGATCCGTAGTTTGCGAAGGCCATGTCGGCGCGGTCGTAGCTCAGGTAGGCGATGGCGATCGTGGCCGGCCGATTGGCGAACAAAGCGTCCTGCGCCTGCAGCACCTGCCGCGCCATCTCCGGCGTCGACACAACGAACACCCGCCGGGCCCCCAGGCGCAGGTGGATCAGCCCCACGCCGGCAGCGTAGCGCTCGCTCAGCTTCGCCAGGCCGCGGTGCGTCAGCTGGTCCATGATCAGCATGTTGCCGATCACCGGCAGCGGCGGAGGCCCCGGCGGAAACGGCAGCTTGTTGCGCCGGCGCAATTTCGACGCCGTGAAGAATAACAGCACCGCCAAGGCCGGCAGAAGAAAATTGACCAACAAGTCCATGAACAGCAACGCCATGGCCGGTGAATTCTCTTCACAAGAAATATTAATGAAGAATCAGCATACGGTATTTGTGGTTTTCCTATATATATATACATGAAATAAAATAATTAATAATTTTATAAAATTTATGGGGGTTTTATTAGAATAAAATAAAAGATTTATTATTATGATTGGTTAAACTTAATTTACTTCCCTTTTAGGATGATCCGCCACGTTATTGGAAATAAATTTATTAGAGAAAAAAATATTACATATGGAACCATATGTAATTTAAATATGGAAGTATAATTATAAAAAATAGAGATTTTATTAATGAGAAAATATTGCACATTTTATGCTTGCAAAATTGCCGTTACCTTTATAGCATGTACCTTCTTTATGATTGTACAATTTAATACATTCTTAAATACACATTTAATACAATATCTGTTACCGAAAATGTATTAAATTGTCATTTTCATGATTTAATCTTATTTATTTATAGAAAATTTTCTCTAAATAAATTACGTAATTATAGTATATTGACCTCTGAGCTATCCACTTTAAACACTTTTTAAAATTTATCTTAATAAACAATGAAAAATTTATATTGGACTGAATTGATCACTCCAAATTAGATATTAACCGATTCAATATTTTTTCCCTTTTGACAGTGGTTGTTAGGTTTTTTATCGTTCAAATCTTGTGCCAAATAAAGATAATGACGATTTTGTTTTGTAATAATGTTATGTCTTTTTCACAGTAGAATTCATATATCTAGAATAAATGCCATGATGGATAGGAAATGGAATCATTAATTCACTTATTATTTTGTTGTAGTTGTCATGCTGATTTGAATGAGGAAAAAAATCAGCATTAAGATGCCAATTCACCAATCAAACATTAGGTGGAATTATACCAATAACAATGTGACTATTTGATTGTTCATCCTAATAATTAGTGGTAAAATGTGATATTGCTCACTCCAGCACCCTTGTCAATCCGTCCCAAGACCAACACGGAGGAGGTAAATCACGGGTGATTACTAGCACTTATGATCCTGCACGGGAACGAGTGGACGGGCAGCTGGGAACACGGCTGGCCACTCCCGTCGACGAGGATTGAGCCGGGTGAGCTGGAATCCTTCCCAGAGAGGAGAATGAGAGGGAGCCGGGCCGACGCAGCGCTGGCCGAGCGAACAGGAGAGAGAAATAACACCTCGACCGTTGAGAGAACACCTGGAATAGCACATCCGAAGCCTGCAAGCAA
>JBBPFP010000019.1:6400874-6411257 GCA_037974795.1 Kaempferia galanga
TTGGTTAAAGTTTAGGTACTATTCCAAGAATGAATCTGAAAGAAAGGAAGTAATTAAAATAAAATCTATCCTATCATAATTTTTAATAAAAGGAAGTTTGATTATTTTTTTTATTTGTTTTAGATTATCTAAAAAATATAGTATGGTTAACGTTTAGTTATGTGAATTTCAAAATTAAAACAAAAAATCTTTTCTAAAAAATCTCCCACCGGAATTTAAAACTGAATAGAAAATATCTCTCAAAATATGTAGTAACCGAAATTGTAATAGATGAACATCTATCTATTTATAGACGTACGCCAGCATATGAAAACTTCAATTCATCTCAAGCTATACGATCCATGGCCGACCTCTGAAGCAACATTGTAGCTGCCACCGCCGTCGACATGAGGACGCTTTGGCAAAGGTTTTCTCCTACTTGTCGGTCAAAAATCTCCCTCGTCTCCTACTCGTTTCCAAGTCCATCTTGAACATGATCACCTCGGATCCCCTATTCCACCTCACACAATCCTACCACAACAGTATTGCTGCCACTGCCATCTTTGCTTGTAGTTATTCTCGCCGGCAGTTATTCCTTCTCAATCACAACGCCAGCCTCCCCTCTAGCTCCTTTGATGCCCTCTCCACCCCACGACACCAGGGTCCTCTGCTCCGCCGGTGGTCTCGTCTTCTACCACAAAATAGACGAAATTTCCAACAGCATATGCACCTTCAATCCCGTCTGTCGCAAATCCTCGCTCATGCCTGCTCCTCCCGGCGACAACAATGCTCCGTTCGCCAGCTTGGCTGTCGAGTTCACCAACGACGTCGACAGCATCACGTTCGATTACAAGCTCGTCTACCTCACACCGGACAAGAACTGGTCCAACTTGTGCTCAGAGCTGGCCCTGGCCCAGGGCGCCTGCCCAGGGCCCAAATATACTGAGGGGCCCATTTTTAATCTTGCGTGGCTTCTCGCTTCTTGCGTGGCGACGCACACAAAAAAAAAACCTAGCGCAGCTCCTCCAGCCCTAATCCCTCGCCTCGCTCTCTCGCCGAAAACCTCGCCTCGCGACACATGAAGCGGAAGCGCTCGCTCTCTCGCCGAAGCGAGGAAAGGTCTCTCTCGCCGTGATCTCTCTCAGCCGAATCGCCCCTGCCGAAGCGCCGAAGCGAGGAAAGGAAACCTCGCGACAGATCCCTCTCTCGACGTGATCTCTCTCAACTCTCAAGCGAAGCCCCCCTGCGAAGCGCCGAAGCGAGGAACCCTAAAGCCTTCTCGCGACTGCGCATAATGGTGAGGAAGATGGAAGCCGGGGTGTTTAGTTTATCTTGCTTTGATAGACTCTCTTTTAAGATGGAGATGGGGCCCGGCGCAGACAACGCTCCGCTGGTGGCGGCCCCGGACGAGGGAGGGGAGGACGATCTTGACGTGGCGCTTCATCGCCTCGTGGGCTTCCTCTGTCTGCTCGGTTTCCCTGACTCCTCCTCCTCGCAGGCCCGCATCGCAGCATCCTGGGCCACCTTCCTTCTTCTCGGAGTTGCCGTCCCTTCTTCTGCAATATTCCTCTCCCAGTGCTCCCCCTCCTTCTGCGAGGAGTACAAAGTGGAGCAGTTCGAGCTCTGCGTCCTCCTCTCTGAGGTCTCGCTCGCCGCCGTCTCCCTTGTTTGCATCTCGCATAACCTTCTCAAGTACGGGATTCGGAGATTCTTGTTCGTGGATCAGCACCACGGCCATGTCCAGAGATTTCAGAAGGAGTATGTCCGCAAAATCCAGGTTGGGGTTTTTGCGATTTTTCTTTTGCTTCTCAGATCGATCGTCTCCCTTTTCCTTTATCTTGCTATTATAGCACAGAAATTGCTAAAAAATTGTTCCTGATTGTTCACGGTTGACAATAATCAATCAGATAAGCATGGCAAAAAAATGGATACTTTGCAGCTTTTGAACGAATAGTGAATTATGGAAATAGATTATCTCGTTTCATGATTCTGCTTTAAACTAAATTGACCAACTGATATAAAAATGTTTCTTATTGTTCAAGGCTGATACTAACCAAAAGAATCAGCATGGCCAAAGAAATTGAACCTTGGGGCTTTTTAATGAATGGTGAGATTTAAGGAAATAATTTTCTCGTTTTATTGCTCTTGTTTAAATACATTGGATCAATTTTTGATTAAGGAAATTATGTGTGGCTTTTTTGTTCGTTTTCGTTGACCTTAGTTGCTTGGAAGCATTTGGTGAAAAGAAATGCTGCAAATTTGATTATCTAACACTAGTTACTATTTCCTTTATTGCATTATGGGCTTCCTTTATAGCTTTAATTTACGTGGATATGACTCCATCACTCAGTGAATCATAGTCTATTTGGGTTAACAACTGGGAGTACCAGATATTACTGCGCTATAAGCTGTAAGAAGAAAATCAGCTATCTGATTGATATAAATTAGTTCATTTGATGTGGTTGTGCCACTTTTAGACGTCACACGTCATCTCCATTTGTCCCTTGTAAGGTTCAGTTAATATTTATTTGATTGAATGAACATTTTCAAATAGTATATCAAGAACTTTTATGTACCTGAGGAAGCATATTTCTTTCCTTGTCTAGTTGACTTCATTGTACTTTGATAATGACCCGTTGTCTTTTTGTGGTTTTCTTAAATTAGAATTCGCCAGCATGAGAATTTACTTCTTAGAAGTCTCATTAAACGTGGTTTGGATGTATATCAGGGAGAGTTAAAGGAAATATTTTCATTGTTTGTTATAATAAAAATTAATCATAACATGAAAATTCATTTTCAAATCAACATCTATTATCCTTATGGTAAATGATGGTGTCGGAAGAGAATATGGTCAGTTTGGGCTGTTAAACTCTTATCTCTCATTGATCTTGACTGAGGATTTATTGTGTATCAAATGGCAGGAGTTCTTTCATTTGCTACTTTGGTGGATATTGCCATGCTTTCTTGTAATGACCGCCCGTGAAATTATCCGCTTTTTGTATACCTTCTATGAGACCACATGGAGATCAACAACAGTTTTGGTAGCTTCAATGATTTCATGGGTTTATTTAACAATCATTCTTTTATCAGCTTGTATGTCGTTCAATCTTATATGTAATTTACAAATTATTCACTTTGAAGACTATGGAAAGCTTTTGGAAAGAGATGTAGAAACTTTTGAGTGCTTGGAGGAACATGCGCGCCTACATTTCTATCTTTCAAAAATAAGTCATAGGTTCCGCATATTTCTGCTTTCCATTTTCTCGGTTGTCACAGTCAGTCAATTTGCCACCCTTTTTCAAATCACTAGATATAGTGGGAAGATCAATTTCACCAATGCTGGAAGCTTAGCTGTAAGTTAAAACCGGTATACTAGTCTTTTTTATTTTCACATACAAGTTCCTGGCTTTTCTTCAAAGATACGTTAGAATAAGGAAATTAATTTATATTTTTATATTAACAGGTTTCATCTGTTGTTCAAGTTGTTGTTATAGTTCTCTGTTTAAATGCAGCATCCAAAATTTCCCATAGGGCTCAACGCATAGGATCCTTAGCTAGTAGATGGCATGCCTATGCAACATGCTATCCGACTAAATCGCAAGTGCAGGATACAAGTGGATCAGGGAATATCGAGGATGTTTCAGTGTGTTCCTCGTCGAGAGATTATTCTGAGAATGATCTGGCATCACTAGAAAATTTGAGAACGTTTAATAATGCTCATCTGGCTTCTTATATGCCCTCATATCACAAACGGCAAGCTCTTGGTACGTAGCATTTACTTTTTCTCTATATTATTTTGAAGTTCTTTTTGAGGTATAAAGTATCCGATTAGGCCCTGGTGGACTAAAGCTATTAAGCAGCATCAAAGTCTTGACTTGATATCTTGTCATGGCAAATTCTAAAGAACTTCAAATGTTAGAAATAATTTGCCACCATCCACAGACATGCAAGAAAGCGAATAGCTTTTGTATCAAATGTTTGGTGGTAGAAGTCAGCAAATAGTTTTTTTTTTTAATTAAGAAATACTGACATTTTGCATTTTCAACTAGCTAATGCAATTGATATTCAAGCATAATTGTTATTTATCTGCTGAGGCATATAGTATGAAGCTTGCTTTACCTAAATTCTCTTTATTAATTATGTGCATAGTTCTTCTCAACTACCAAACGGTGCTTCGGTACATTGTGCAGCATAGCTCATGATAAAATATCTGTTGAGAGTATTCTCGATAGAGATTCGTTTCTGTTACCTCTTTGCTCCATCCTTATGTTTCCCTATTGCTTTTACAGTTATTTATCTGCAGTCCAACCCCGGAGGCATTACAGTCTTTGGACGGACAGTTGACCGAACAATGATCAGCACAATTTTCTTCTTTGAGTTGACCCTTGTGCTTTTTGTGCTTAGCGAAACTTTAGTATTTCCTTCTTTGAGTGGCTTTGTGCATCCCTCGCAACGAGCATGAGTTGAAATTTCGAGTGGATGAAGTTCACGACACATTGAATCTTTTTCTTGGTGTGAGTATCAGCCGCAAAGCGCACAGAAGACAATGCCGCATCCAGAATGCAGAAAAGCTTGCTCCCTTCTTTCCATCTATCCCTCAAATTCATGTTGTTCTTTTGTGTGAATAACTTCATGGTCCATGTTCAGAGTACCTTCGTTGTTTGCCGAGATGAAGCCGTGACATGCACAGAAGAAACCCCACTCTATATTTGGTCAGTCACTTGGTTCAGAGTGACTAATTTTGTGCATAAATCGATCTACACTGATTTTTTTTTTGTTCAGAGTGATTCATTTTGTCTATCAAATCTGTTGCTCAATTTCCGTGTATAAAACCAATCTACACTGATATTTTTTGATGAATTCACATGAATCACACGCGTATATTGTATCTTTCTGCTTAGTGCCAATAAAGGTTGATGTTCTTCTCAACTCTGCAGGAAGTAGACAGGTATTTATTTTTCTGTCGTATGAAACAAATATACAATTTAAACTTCGAAAGTTGAATTAAATAAATTTTATTTTTTTAATTATCAGCGAAATACTATTTCTTCATCACTAATTAGAGGTATTTCTTGGCTGCTTCTCTGCAAATATATTCAACAGGGTTCTATAATTAATCAACTAAAGAAGCAAATATTTCTACCAATATTTTGAAAACCAGGGGTGACTCGGTGTCTTGGTTCAACTTGATTTTTATACAAACGTGTAGAACCGAAAACAAATAATCCATTTTTAGAATTGATTATTTAATTACAATATTGTATTTTGATTTTTATACAAACGCGTCGAATTCCTAATTTTTTGAAAACAAGGCCGAAGTTAAATAAGCAAGTGATGATCGAATATTAACGAATATCTAATTTATAATCAAGTTGAATTCAAATTTACAAGTATCCATTTAGTTTAACCATTTAAGTAAAATATCCATATAAATAATAATAATAATTTACTTATTATGAACTGAGTTTCATTAACCACTTTATTTTTCAGATTACTAAATCACATATCGAAAAAGGCTGTTAAGTAAATCGCCTAAATTATTTAAAAAAATAGTAAATCGCCAAAAAAAAAAGAGTGTTCAGCACGTGTTGAACGCAGGAAAGATCGAGATGGAAGTCCGCAACCGTCGACCGTCTCTTCGTGCTCCTGTTCGATTTCTTGCGATCGAAGCCGCTCTCCTTCCGCCCAAATCACGTCAACGACGAACTTTCGCGTCATCTACGCCGATCGCATTCATCATTGCAGCAAGCAAGACGTCTCGATTCTCCAACGTGTCCTCTCTCTTTATTTTATCTTGAAATCTATCGCCTGATCCATCTGTCCTCCGATTGCTGTGTGCGAAGAATCGATTTCGTAGCTGAGGCGATTGTTTCTTTCTTTGATGGGAGCGAAATGCGCCAAGGGATTCCCGCGGGAGAGGGACTCCCGTAGCTACGCCCAGTCCCGGCAAGTGGCTCAGTATCGAAATTCGAACAGCAGCCACCACTCCGCTCCTGCTGCCGCTCGATCGAATGATCCGCGGCCGAGGATTCAACGGAGGTATTCGCGAATAAGCGACAACTACGAGACTTTGGAGCAGGTAATTTGATTCAAAACTGCTGCTCAAATATCTTCAGAAACTTGCTGCCGAAAAAAAAAATCATTTTGCTCTCCATTCATGATCTGTAATCAACCAAATTGTCAACATGAGTGTTTCTCTCTTGCGCTTTCTCTGATTACTTCCCTGGATCAATTTTCTATATTCAATTAGTTCTTCTTGTTAACAATTTCAAGTTTTTAAGATCAATATCTAATCAAATATTTAACAGTTGTTATCTTCTTCACTGATTTAATTTTTCTAATGCAGGTTACCGAAGCCCTAGCAGAGTCTGGCCTTGAGTCCTCTAATTTAATTGTAGGCATTGATTTCACAAAGAGCAATGAGTGGACAGGTCAGACTATCTAATGGAGATTGATATCGCAGTGAACGTTATTCCTTATTTATGTGTGGGTCATGATTCTGCTGTGTGATAAATTTGGTGACAGGCAAATTCTCATTTGGTGGCCGTAGCTTGCATCACATTGGAGATACAACACCAAATCCTTATGAACAAGCAATCTCCATTATTGGACGAACCTTATCAGCATTTGACGAAGACAACTTGATTCCTTGCTTTGGGTTTGGAGATGGTAAACGTTTACTACTATGGCATGATAATGGTTGCCCTTGTGTTTTATTAACAACCAAAGTATTTGATCTTTCCAGCATCCACGCATGATCAAGATGTTTTTAGTTTTTATCCAAATGGGCAACCTTGTAATGGTTTTCAAAATGCTCTGGCACGATACAAAGAACTACTACCTCATCTGAGATTGGCTGGTATTTGTTCTTTCAATTACTATCAGGGTAGAAATGTTTCACTATATATTTTCCTTTTTTTTTCTTAATTTTTACCCTATCTATAGGTCCGACCTCTTTTGCACCAATTATTGAAATGGCTATGACTATTGTGGAACAGAGTGGTGGTCAGTACCATGTTTTATTGATAATTGCTGATGGACAGGTATATATTTCCCTATATTTTCTTTGTTCTGTAACCTAAACCTTAAAGTATAAGAAATGAACATGCTATGGTTAGTGTCCGTGTCTATTTCTATTGGATAAAATGCTTTCTTCATGGCGCTTGATTAGTACAATAATAAATTTTTGGCAGAGTGAAACGACCTATTGATATGATTTATCTGACAATAATTCAGTCTCTAAAAGGTTGGATCGTGCAGGTTACAAGGAGTGTAGATACCCAATTTGGTCACTTTGGTTCTCAAGAGCAGAAAACTATTGATGCTATTGTCCGAGCAAGGTTTGTTTATGCTCCTTGTTATATCAAATATTAAACATTGTATCATTTCCATCTTCGAATATGTATACCATTAGATACAACAATCCTCAGGTGGGTTTTGAGATGACTGGGTGCTCTATTCTTTGAATTAAAGCATCAACATTTTTCATACAATTGCAGTGAATTTCCGTTATCAATAATCTTAGTTGGAGTTGGAGACGGTCCTTGGGACATGATGATAGAATTTGACGACAACATACCAGCCCGTTCCTATGACAATTTCCAGGTAAAAAGATCAGTAGAGTTGAATTCAAGTGTGCACAAGTCGAGTTTCTCTGCAAAATTAGTCTTAATTGAGTTTCATTATCCGGCAGTTTGTCAATTTTACTGAGATAATGGCAAAGAATATACCTCTAGCAAGAAAAGAAGCAGCATTTTCTCTCGCAGCATTAATGGAGATACCTTCTCAATATAAAGCAACAATAGACATGGGGATATTGGGGTAAAGTTTCTCTAGCTTCTGGATTTTCTTCATGTAAGTGATTTGGTATAATTTATGTTCTTCTTTGGCGTGTATCTGCCATGAACAAGCAGTTGTCGAACAGGGAAGTCTCCTCGAAGGGTACCTCTTCTTCCCCCCACTGGAAGTCAAAGTAAATCTTCTTTTGGATATGATAGCTTCAAGCCATCGAATTTCCATCAGAGTTCATCACCCCATTCTGGTTATAGAGCAGAAACTAGTGCACGTACTGCACCAACTTCGGCCTTCGAAATTGAGGTATTACTTTCGACAAACGATGTTGCTATTTAACACTTTGGCGGGTATGCAATTTTCCCTCCACAATCTCTCCTCTCCTTTACTTTTTGATGCTATTTCTCTCCTGTCCAAATAAACAAGGCGCAATTTCTCAACTATCAAAATTCATCAAATATTAGTTTTTAATAGATCTCTTCACATATATACATTACACTTTTTTTCTTTCAGATTTGTCCAATTTGTTTGTCTAATCCAAAAGACATGGTCTTCGGCTGTGGACACCAGGTAAACACTTGTAGCAGCACTTGTGCAATTTACACACTAAATTATCAATACAGTGCCTTCCAATTCTTCCACCTCTTCTTGTTTAATTTGACTTCATGCAGACATGTTCCGCCTGTGGCCCAAGTCTTCAGTCATGCCCTCTTTGCCGTACTGAAATCCAGACTAGAATAAAGCTCTACTGATGACTGATCAAGGTGAAAAGCCTTAGCGGCAGGCCTTCCCATGGAGGTCTTGTTGCAAGACACTGCATGCGACATAGTAGTGTTCATTTTGTGTTTGAAATTTTTGTCTATTTTTTGGCGTTGCTAGGTTTAGACATTCTTTTGATGAAAATTTGATTATGCCATTGTCAATCTTGATTGGCATTCGTCTCTTACTGTATCTCAAACTCAATTCGTCAACAGTATCAAACATCTCTTTCCAAGTTTCAATAGTTGAACATAATGGACAAGACAGACATGCTTTGACACGTAGTAAAGAAGACAGCAGTGAGAAATCTTTTATTTTTTTTAATAAAATATACAGCCTAGACTTGAGTTGGATAACGATACAAGACCAAAGTTTAAGTTTAACCCTAATTGATAGGAGAGTTAACAAAATTGATAGATAGGCACATGGAACCTCATCGAGTATTTTGTCGACAGGATTATCTTTTCAGACGAAACAGTTCTTGGCTCTTCAAAATTAAAGAACAAAGTGTCTTCTTTGTGGCTCTGCAACTTTGACTTTTAATGTATGACCATCCAAACTCTGTCAACAAGACGATAAAATAATTAAATTAGTAGAATGCAATTAGACAATTTACACGAACTCACCTGTCCATTAAGAGCAGCAATCGCATCATCCCTTCCAGACTTTGATGCCATTTTCACAAAGCCATAACAACGGGAGAGTCCAGTATCGTTATCGTATATCACTTTTGCTTCCAGCACTTTTCCATGTTCGTTAAATAGTAGTTCCAAATGGTCATCATCCATTGTCGAAGGCAAACTGCCGATGAATATTCTAAAAGATCTTTCGGAATTCCCATGAGGTCCCTTGGGAGCTGCTTTGTTTACAGTCAAAAGCCTGCCATCAAATTCCTGTTTCATTCTACCAGTCAGTTTCAAAGATGCATGTAGTCCTAAATGGCTACAATGACAACTTACATAATTATTAAACATTTTCACAGCTTTCTCTGCCTCTTGAGCAGTGTTCATCGTCACAAATCCAAAGCCCCGACTCTGGCCGGTCAATCGATTGTAAATTACCTAAGCGACGAGCACAAGAATGCCACAGATGCTATTGCTTTAACCAAAACCCCAAGCAAATGCAGAGCCGAAAAAGAGAACAATGCACAAGGCGAACACTAAAAAGAGAGTTTTTTTTTTCCCGTACCTCGGCGACCTCAACGGCGCCAACCTTCTCGAAGAGCAGGGAGAGTTTCTGGCTGTCCACATTGTAGGGGAGGTTTCCGACGTAGAGCTTGATCTTGTCCGGTGGAGCAGCGTAAGGATCCTCCTCCTTTGGCTTTTCTACAAACCCGTCCAAACCCTGGGCGATTGTCCGAGGCTTCTCGGTCTGCTCCTCTTCTTCTCCTGCTAATTCCTCGAGCACAGGTGCGACTCCCAAGTCGAGCCCCTTCTGGAAATCCCAGTGTGAGGTCCGGGCCACGAGGGGAAGAAAAGGGGGTTTCTTGTTGAGAGAAATCGACGAGGAGGAAAGGGAAGAGGAGAGGCGGAGGGACTTAGACGAGCGGAGAAGAGGGAGGAGTTGAGGAAGCCAGGGTTCGGAAGAGAATAAAACGGGCGGGAGAGAAGGGAGACGGGCATCGGCGCTGGTAAGCTTGAAGAGCATGCTTGCCGCCATGAACTATGCTCTAGATTGGAGGGCCGAGAGAGAAGATAATGGAGACAGGACAATTTTTTATTCGGCATCCATGTTATAGAAATATTAGTTATTATAATAAAATATCTTCTTTAAAACGCCGGGGATGTAGCTCAGATGGTAGAGCGCTCGCTTAGCATGCGAGAGGTACGGGGATCGATACCCCGCATCTCCATT
>JBBPFP010000019.1:6411924-6423821 GCA_037974795.1 Kaempferia galanga
GGGATCTGATCTGGCTCCCGAGCGCCCGATCGGGCGGTCCCGCATGCTCGGGACCAAGGGCGGACAAGGGCAGGAGGGAACAGAACACTAATAATTTCACAAGAAGTAAACATATCTTATTCCTTTCTTCGTCATTAATGCTGATTTAACTTGTGAAACCGATTTTGAAGATTCAATTAGTTCGTCCTTTGAAAAAACTTCAAAGATGAATTAATGGTAGACGTGTTTTATAATTCATCTATAATCAAGAAAAGCGACGTGTGTAGTGGATGTCCATCCAGTACGTCCAGCAAGATGCAACGAAGTTTCGGGGATGCAGACCGAGAAGACATTTTCTGCCTGGACCAAAATATCTTCATCTTTGAAAAAAATTTGGTTTTTCTCTTGCAGAGAAGAGGGAGAGAGAGATCGATGGGATGATGATGACGAAGAAGAAGAAGAATGAAATTTGCATGTGTCTTCTGTTGCTTTTTCTCTTAGCAATTAGTAGAACAGAGTCGTCGATTAACTGCACCAGGCGTTGCGGCGACGTCGACTTTCAGTTCCCTTTCGGCATCGAGCAAGACTGCTTCCTTCCCGGCTTCCAGGTCGTCTGCAACTCCTCCAAGCTCTACTACGGCAACAACATCCAAATCCTAGACTTCGACCCCATTGATCCCGGAGCCACAATAATCCAGGAAAACGCACACATCCTCCCACTAAACTACAGCAACTACTCCAATGGCAGAGTCCACATCTCAATGGAGATGGACATCACCGGCTCGCCTTTCTTCTTCTCCAATCCCCGCAACATCTTCGCTGCCCACGGCTGCAACGTCGTCGCCTTCTTCAACACCTCGACCCCCGACGCTTTGTTCTACAATGGCTACGGACGTTCTTGCGCTGTTCTCTGCGACGACGACGTCAACGCCATCGGCGTAATTCAGGGTTCTTGTTCTGGCGCCGACGGCTGCTGCCAGATCGGTGATATCCCCTGGGGAATGCAGCAATTTACTTCCTACATCATCCTTGACTACTTCGATGGATTTAGCGGCTCGTCATCACAAAATTCGTCGTGCCTCTTCTCGTTCCTTGTGAATCGTTCCTCTTTCGACGCGTCGTCGGACCTTCGTGGGTGTGACCTGTATGAGCGATACCAACGACAGGTTCCGGTGGCCGTTGACTGGACCATCTCCAAGGAGTCGTGCTATCAAGCTATGACTAATTCCACCACCTATGCGTGCCGGAGTCGGAACAGCGGCTGTTCCGAGTTAATTTTGCCTGGATACACCTGCAGATGCAATGATGGTTACGAAGGCAATCCTTACATAGAAGACGGATGCTCTGGTACGTACAAATATATTTATTTATTTATTTTCACAATTCAAAAATTAAAAATAACAATGGAAAGGCTAGTACTGAGCCGCATGATCCGACTACAATTAATTTAATCTCGACGTACGAGTGTTCGATAGCTTTATTTTGTTACAGTCGCTGCATGTGATAGGCCCGGCTGTTATGGGATGTGCCCTAAAGGGAGATGTACATGCCCACCAGGCATGGGTGGGGATCCTTTTCGACCGAATGGATGCTATGCAAAAGACACAAAGACAAGTAAGTTTTCTCTCCCGTTAATTCAATTTTATGTGGTAAGTGTTGTTTCTTGGCCAAAACAGTTATGACTCAATTCCTAAGATGAGATTTCTACCAAGAGTACTGCATAAGGTTAATTAATAGTCAACAATTGAGATTAACTCTGTAGGATTTGAATTCTCTTTCATTACAAACATATACAGCTACAAGCCACAAAATTTTACAAAAGATTCAAGCATGTAATTTTATAAACTAAGGAAGTACACAAACTAAACATAGCTAGGGGATTTGATGCTCGTACATATTTGACTTAAATATATATATATAGTCAGACTCAAGTACTCATTTATCATTGTTGTAGCATATATATAATGCTAAATTTAAAGTATCTATGTTTGAAATCTTCTTTGTGTCATTATAGGAAACATCCTTATGATTATTAGTGCAAGTGCTGGGGGCAGCGTGCTCATTTGTTCTGCTATTTTTGCACTATGGAGAATTCTGAAAAAAAGGAATCTTCAAAACAAAAAGAAGAAATTCTACCGTAAAAATTTAGATTTGTTAAGAAAAGAACAATCTTCTACGGATGAAATTGTTACTGAAAGGATGAAGATCTACGAGCTAGAAGAATTGGAAAAAGCTACCAATTCTTTTGATAAAACTCGAGTTGTTGGGGGTGGAGGTCATGGAAAAGTGTACAAAGGAATTTTATCGGATCAACGCGTAGTTGCCATCAAAATGCCAAAGATAACAAATGAAAGTGAGCTTAGACAATTCATTAATGAGGTTTTCCTTCTTTCTCAAACCAATCATAGAAATGTGGTTAAGTTGATGGGGTGTTGCTTGCAAACTGAAGTTCCTTTGCTTGTATTTGAGTTCATATCAGGTGGAACACTCTCTGATCATCTTCTTAATCATGAGCAATTCTCACCTTTATCATTTGAAGATCGTTTAAGGATTGCCTACGAAGTTGCTAGAGCATTATCCTATATACACTCAGAAGCTTCCATAACAATTTTCCATAGAGATGTTAAATCATCTAACATTTTACTTGATGAAAGAAATACTGCAAAACTAGCAGATTTTGGTGCTTCAAGGGCTGTTACTTGCGATGCGAATTCAGTAACTACTAATGTTCAAGGAACTTATGGATACTTAGACCCTGTGTACCATCAAACAGGAAGATTAACTGACAAGAGTGATACCTATAGCTTTGGAGTTATTCTTGCAGAGCTTTTGACAGGAAAGACTGCAGTTTACAAAACAGATAATGAGGTGAGAAGTCTTGTTATGGACTTCGTTGGTTCATTGAAGGACAATTCGCTTCTTGAGATTCTTGATCCTCTAGTTTTGAAGGAAGCAAAAGAAGATATTCTTGAAAAAATTGCAAGGCTCATAGAGAGGTGCCTCAAATTATATGTGAATGAACGACCAACAATGAAGGAAGTGGAGGAAGAAATCGAAACTATGAGAGCAAAGAAACCAGAAGTTGATCATCCTAATCGTCTTGGAGGAGCTGCATCAATTGATACTCGCTTAGATCATGGTGTTGGTAGTCTTGGCAGCACTACATCAATTGACAGTTCCATGTATGGTACCAGTAGCTTGCATCACCAGTCAACTTATAGATGAGTGAAGCATAGAGGTATATATGAGCTCAAGAAGACAATGTGCGTATTAGTGAAAACACATAGGTGCTAAACTTGTTTGAAATATTTCCTTTAAATTTGCTAAGATTTCTGTTATCCCTTTGAAGTCAATCTGTGTGCATTTGGCTGTGTACAATGTATTAGGTATTTGAAAGTTTAATATTTAGTCATTGCCCTTACGAAGTATGACATCTTGTTGCAAATTTCCATGTGCACAATCAATCTTTGAACTATTTTATTCTCTGATCAGCATAATTGATCCAGGATTAGCATGCATTGGATATAATTAAAACTAAATAATTGAATACTTGACACCATGACACTGGGAGGTTAATTGAGACGAGTGATGTTTATAGCTTTAGAATCATTCTTGCATCTTGCAAAAGTTTTAATAGGAAAGATTGCAATAAGGTGAGACACCTAGTTATGAACTTGGTAGCTTCAATGGACGAAGCTAAAGATGAAATTGTTTAAAAAAAAAATCACAAAGATTGTTGAGAAGTGCCTCAAACTCAAACAGGAATGAACGACCAACAATAAACATGGTGGAGGAAGAACTTGCAACAATGAGAGCATAGAAATTGAAAGTCGATCTTGATGCTAGTAGTAGTCTTGAATCTTGTTGACAATAGTCTTGGAAGTACTGAATCAATCGAAATTAATATTCAGTAACCACAGGCATCAAGAGCTAGCACCCAAGTAATCAAAGAGGATATTGTGATTTTAATAAGTTTTTCACCTGAATATATGAGAGTTCTATCAGGTAAAGCAGGAACAGCATGACACCAAGCAATAAGCAATAAATTCTTTGGCTAAAAATCTCAAGCGCATCAAGAAGTGAAAAGACTATTATTAAATATCCCAGCAAACTAAAAAGTGAGAACATGATATTCCTGCAAGGAAGCAAAATAAGTCATACAAGAAATACAAACGACCAAAGGCCCAGGAAACACCTAAATCAGTATGTATTATGGAGGGCGAAAGTCTCAGCTTATTCCGGAAAAACTCAAAATGCAGCAAATGAAAAGACTCAAGTCTTAACACCCTTAAAATAAGATTGACTTTAGAAATGAGCAAAAGCGTACTCAATACTTGTAGTCCTTGACATGAAGGCTCTCTGAGACACCTTCACCTCCAGCAGCATCACCCTTGTAGACACCTAGCGTCGCCTCCGAGTTTGCCTTGCACCGGGTGAGGAAGGCAGTCCTTGCCTTCTCCACATTCTCAGCCTTCCCTTGCCATGCCTTGGGAGTGCTGTGCTGTAGGCCACGACCGAAAGAGAATGACAATGACCATGGTTTCTTCCCCTTCAGCTGGTTCATGGAATTCAAGTTCAAATAGCCTCCTCTTCACTCTGTCCTCCTGAAAGAAAAACAATAGCAGGAACAGCAGCAGGAACAGTCCATGGCTGATACCCTGTTGCCCTTTGATTCAAGGGTACAAGTATGACCAAATGAGAAATAAAAGATTCATACGATTATAAAAAAGTAACTTGGGCAGGGCAGTCAGAAACGAGCAGTGTAGTGCTAAGAATAATGTTGTGCTTACTTGGATGAAAATAAGAGAGAAAACATAACAGATAAATTTCTAGATTTCTCATGTTTATTAGGAAGGAAATAGAGAGGGGGATGGGAGTGACAAAACCAATAAAAGTTTCAAATCGTACACTGAGAGGATGGGACAAAGGAGAAGCAGAAGACAAAATGCTATTTACTAAAACTGCTTGTTCGGAACCAATTAATGTGGCATCAAAATTCTAATTTCTTATCAGAAATCTGTAGCTTAGATTTTTTTTTTTAATTCTGATTATTTATGTTTGATTAAGTATGAGAACTATCATTGCATCCATCCGTTATGATATTTAGATTATGGATATATATTCAGTATAATACTATAGTGTTTTCGTCTCCAGAATTCCGGAGAATTCTCAAGCAAATGCTATTATTTTTAAGGATTATCAAATCCTTAACATTCCGAAAATAATTTTCAATTCCTACATTTTTCCCCACTAAACATCGACTTCAGGTATAATACTAGAAATACAATCTCAATTCCGTAAAAACTTAATCATTCCAAACAAACGCTAATATAATTCTTAAGAAAAACTATTGTATAAAGAACTCCTACATTTTCCTTATTCTTCGAAAGCAGACATATCGAGAAAGTAGGACGGAAACCAAGATCGAAGCGAAAATTCGTATGCGGCGGCGGAAGTGGATTTAGGGCAAAGTTGTGGCGGCGGCCCACCTTTACTTTCACTTATACCCAATTCCGCACCACGTCGAGAAGTCGACCTTTATTATCGTATAGGACAGGTACTAACTGGGTATGGATTTGAAGTGAATAGATAGGCGGCTCTTCTCTTAACTCGGTTCAATGAACCCAACTTAATTTTTAGGAAATTGATTTCTGGAATGGAAAATTTTCCCGACGGCTTCCTTCTGTCCCCCGTTTTCGCCCTAGTATCAGAAGGAACAATAGAGGCACTTCAATAGACAAGGATTAAGCCAGAAATAGATTCATACAACAAACAGTCCGGGAAAAAGAAGCTTGTACTCGTTACAACAAGAAAAAGTCCCATTTCGTCCTCACAGTTGGAACCACCTGCAAGGTACGTTTTTTATTCCACCAGATCTGTGCTCCTTGGTTGATGAAGTTATTGTTTTCTTTTTATAGGTTGGAGAACAATGAGTTGCTGTCTGTTTCACATATGAACAACCTAGAACTTCTATAGGTTTGGTGTTATTTTGCTCGGTTGATTCTATAGCTAAATTAACTTGTGATCTACTAAACTATTTTAGTTATCTTTTACTTAATCAACTTAGGGAGTGTGCATGGACATATAATCTTACTCCTGGTCGTGACAAAAACTTCAATACAGGCGTTTGAATTAGTCATAGCTGATCTAGTAAGTAATTAGAACAGTTATTGCTTTTATATTTTATCTTTGACGATTAGGTTGTATCACAGTGCTTATATAAAGTACAATGATTTTGCTGGTTTTGATGTACCTTTTAATAAAGTTAAATTGGCTTGGTCTTTGAATGGATTATAACCTCCATTCAAAGTATCATTCATTAGATGCAACCACTATATCTGTCAATTCTAATGGAGTTATTATTAAAATTTTAGTTTGATCTTTGATGCAAATATAAGGAACTTATATAGAATATCGTCCTCTTTTGCTGCCAACCACACCTTGATTTGTCTATTTTATGCATTCAAACTGAGCTGCTATATGAATGCCCAATGTTACCTAAGATATATCTACATCTCAAAGGAAGTATGTTGATCTTTTACAAACTATTATTGGCTGTACACCTACAGACACTTTGATTATCCAGATATAACATGATCATAACTTTGAAGATTGCAGTCATTGGTGAAGAATCATGAGAAGTTCATCTATCCTATAGTTACTAGGTCAAGTATCTTCACTATTTGTTGTAAGTCAATTCATTTACAATTTCAAAAGAATTTCATTAGGAAGTAATTTTATAAATCTTGCAATATACTAGAAAATCTTCAACAAAAGGTTTGCCCTGTATGAAGCATGGTTTCTTGTTGATTATGTTGAAACTGCTATTAATAGAAGGCTTAATTTATGATTCTGCACTAATGTTGGAGGCATTCTAGTAATATTTCTAGGAATATATTGCTATACTTTACACACAGTGAAAGGTGATATAGATGAAATCTTTCCTTGATGATCTCAAGTTTACAAAATAAATATGTATTTTGACAATCAATGACCATTTACATTACAGGCAATCCAATGTTAGATGAACACATTAAACATAATTGATGTAGCAGATACTTTATCTGACATGTCACTGCTTCCAAAATATAGGAACATGTCATATACCTTTACCAAAAAGCTTACATAGGGCATCTCTAATGTAAGGTTTATGAAGGTTTGTAAAATCAAAAAAGCTGAATAAAAAGCTTTGAACCGTTGTTGAGGTGGGGTTTGAGGTTTGTGGTTTAAGATGAGTAGTGAAAACTCAAACCTCCTCTCTTGAAATTAATGTAATATGCAGAGTCATTCAACTCATGTTATGAATTGGATCACAAGAAAGTTCATTTAGAGCTCCTATTAGAGATGTTTCAATAAGTTTTCATATATTGTTGATGTAGCATATTGGGATCATAAAAAAAACTTATTTAGAGCTATAACCATTGGAGATGTTTAGACATAGTTTATTTTCCTAAGCATCATGTAATAGATATTTATGCTCCAATTTGGCAGTAATTGCTAAAATGCAATGAGTTCAATCCGACATAGTTATTTTATAATAATATATTCTAAACCTTATTAGTTGTTCAGCATATTAATTTGATAGTTGGATTAATGTTCCTCCAATACCATTCAAATACGATGCACATTACAAACTGACCTGTGCACTTTACAAACTGACTTGCGGAAGGTATTGTGCTGCAACATGTCATTCTTCTGAGCAACTATTTTTGCAGTAGGATAATAGCTAGGGGGATTCAAAAGGTTAGCTCGTTTAGATTTTCAAGGTTTTTCCTAGGGAGATTCAAGGCATTCATTTTGCCTAGGGGATTCAAAAGCAATCTCGTTCAGCTTTTCAAGGTTTTGCTCATGATCCAAATAGTCGTAGTTGATACAAGTGTAGAACATAAATTGACAAGTGTATGGGTGGGATCTACAGAGGTGATAAAATCCCTGATGGGTTTTGATCCCCCTCTCCCAACCACTATAGACATTATCAAGGACACTCACCAACTGAGTCAACCACTCACTCATGATGACTTCATGATGATAGGCATACTCTGTTATCACCTTCGTTATTTTTCACTTTCTTTTCATAAACATTTATTCGCAGAAGGGCGATCTTAAGCTGTCACAGAAAATGAGTTTGGTTAATGGTGGTGCTTTAGTTCGTCAGAGGATTAATCCATGCTGTTAATAAAGAATCTTCTTCTATAGACACTACTATTATAAACTTCATAATCAGAGAAAACAATAATTGATCCTTTTCACAACTGAGATTCCTTATCAACTTCCTCTTTTCCTTCCACATCAATTATTCCAAACTTTTCCATAGACATTCAACTTTCTTGTATATTTCAAAAGCACCTCATCTTTTTCCATAGACATGCGTTAGCCCATCTACCAAACTCTGTATTGATGCCACATAAACGGTTGTTGGGAGATATGGCCTTGAGTGTTTTGGTATTTTGCTAAATTAACATGACAAATTGAAAATGATTACACAACGAAATTTATCTTCCTTTTTATCTTAAGTAGCTACAAATGGTTCTAGTAAATTTATCAAGCGTCTCTTTAGGTAACAGCAGTTCGTCTTTTACTATTGGCACGGGCCATAAATGCGTCAGAGCTATGACCTCGAGTGTTTTAGAAATTTTGTTACATGAATATTGCACATTGAAAATGATTACAACAAACAAAGTCAAGAGAGTGTTTTGTGCTTCAGCTAAAAATTGTTTTCTGCTTTTCTAGTGTTTTTTTTATTAAAGTAGTTGTTCGTACTTGAGGCCGTTTCCTAATTACTCTCCAAAATCTCTCGCTATTGAAGGATACAGCAAAGTCTTCATGGGGGGCGAGAACATAATCCACTACGGCGGCTGCCACTGCAAGCGCGTTCGGTGGCAGGTTGAAGCACCATCAAGTGTGGTAGCATGGAGCTGCAATTGCTCCAACTGTTCCATGAGAGCAAACATTCACTTCATCGCGCCATCATCCAAATTCAAGCTCACAGCCGGTTCCGAGCAGTACGTAACAACCTATAGCTTCGGCACTCATACTGCCAAGCATACCTTCTGCAAGCTATGCGGCATAACTTCCTTCTACTTCCCAAGATCAAATCCTGATGGTGTCGCAGTGACAGTTAGCTGTGTCGATCCTGGTACCATCAAACATGTCGAAACCAGGTACTACGATGGCAAAAACTGGGAGAACTCCTACGAGCAAAGCTCCATATCATCATTTTCAAAAGCAGATAACAATTAGTTAAGTTGTCTTTGTTTAACTGAGAATAAAGAAAACAGTGTTCTTGGTGTGATCCCATTCTAGCCTATGGGATAATGTTAAGCAGTATCGTATGTCGACCAGCAGTTTAAAGTAATAAAGTATTTTAATCTCGGACGAAATCAACGAATTCAAACATAAGAGGAATTAGAAGATGAAAGGTTCAGTACAATAGTTATAAATTTCACAACAATTGGCAACCTAATGAAGTCAAGCTTTCCCATCTAAATTGTGAATTAGTTTGAGCAATCAAACAAGCGAACTTCCTTGAGACCTACCAAACTACGAACTTGGCAAACTACACAAGAACAAAATGGAGGAGCAGCACAGCTGTCTGCTGGCATCTACCTCGTGTCTGTCTTTGCAAACTGAGAACAGAAACAGAATCATGCTAGTTCTAATGGATTAGCTGAGAGACGATTGGTTCACCTTGGGAGTGAATGGTTCTGAAACCGTCTTCTTGGGAGGTCGCCCTCGCCGTTTCGGGCTTAGCGCTCCCGTCGATGTTCCCGCTACTATAGGTGCCGGAATGTCCTTCTTTGGCCGGCCTAGTTTCTTGCTCCCGGTTTCATTTGATTTCTTGGTGGTGCTTCCAGGTGGGCGGCCGGGCTTCCGCTTGGCAGCCACCGGAGCATCGCCGGTTGCTGAAGTTTTGGGTGGCTTCGCCGGGGAATCTCGGAATTGAATTTTGTCAGAGGAGAATTTCTGTGGCCGACCTCGCTTCCTTTTCCCACTGGGAGAATCTCCGGCTACGGGAGCATTTAGCAGTGGGAAAGGATTCTGCTTTGCATCGGGTTGAGCTGCGTCGGATGCTGATTTCGGCGGCCGACCAGGCTTCCTCTTCTCCTTTAATGAAGTAGCAGCCGCCGATGCGAATGAGGGTCCAGAAAATGTGGGATTTTCACCGGACAGAACTGCTTCCGTAGATGTTTTAGGTGGTCGGCCCCTCTTTCTCTTCTCGCCGGAACTAGTGGTGCCAAGTGACGATTTTAGCACCACCGAAGGTACTGGAGCTGCCATCGGATTACCTTTCCTAGGCCTTCCAGGCTTCCTTTTGGAAGCAAGCGCCGAAGCAAGAGAATCGGGAGTAGCACCCGCGTGGCCATCTTTCCGGGGCCGCCCGGGCTTCCTTTTGGGGACGGCAGCACCGGAATCCAATTTAGCATCTTCCCCATTGCTCGTCCTGGGCCGACCGGGCTTCCGCTTTTCTCCCTCCACACCAAGCACGACCTTGCGAGGGCGGCCCGGCCTCCGTTTGTCCCCGTTCGGCGGGATCTCGCCGGCCACGGCATCGGTGAGCTTGTAGGAGTGCCGAACCATGGAAAGGACGCCGCGCTTCTTGAGGCGGCGGAGGTGGCGCTTCAGAATGGCGCCGTGCTTCAAGGGTAGGTCGGCATAGCTGCCGCGGATGAACTTGCTGATGGCCTGGGCACTGGATCCGCGCTTATCCTTGAGCGCCTTCACGGCGGCCACTATCATCTGCCCGACAAGAAAGGAAAACAATAACGTCAGATCTGATTCGCCATTAGGGAAAGAAGAAAAATTAACAAGGAAAGCAAGCAAGAAAAGAACTTTAAGCGCTCCACCTCTTTGTAAGGAGGGTGCTGGCGGCTACGGCTGGTGGCTGCCGGGGGAGTGGCGGAGGCCACCACCATTTGAGCGGATCAGCGAAGATGCGAAGAGGCGCAGGGAAGATGCGCAGTGGACCTTTCAGTGCCTTTACTATTTGACTTTTTTAATGGACTCTTATTCCTAGAGGATAAGAAAATATGAACGGCAGAGATGAAAGTAATCTGACGGTGGAAATCTGAGTAGAGTTGGATTACATGGCTTCACGTGGATCAATGAGCTGGAAATATTAAAAAAAAAACAAATATTGCATTACTAATATTACCTTTATTAATAATAAAAATCAAGTATCTGGAAACAACAATTTTAAACATCTACCATAAAATTTTATATAAATATAAAGAATTTCTTTTAAACTAATTAACGCTGGGAAGATGATGAGTTTTTGACTATACCAAACAGGTCAACGATGACTTAGGGTCAGGGTTCGGTTAAATCTAATCAACCACTGAATTAATTAAAATTCAGTTGGTTAATTTAAAATTTTAGTTTTTTTAATAAAAATTTCGATTATATTTATTTAATCGGTTCTATTTCGATTCGCTACCTCTCCCGTAGCTCTCTCGCCGCCGGCACATCTCCTCCCATTGCTCTTGCCGTCGAGGCACCTACAAGTCTATCCCCTATGATATTTTCTCCCTTATCCATTCCTTCCGAGCTCTCCTACTGTCATGCACCTTGTGTCATTTTGCGGATTGACATAGTTTTGATCTTGACGGAGAAACGGAAAAGGTTCAATCTTTGGTGTCGATGATTCCGAGACTTGAGTTGGATATAGTTTTTTTAAAACAGATTCGCCCCACCTTAGACTATGCTTCGAAGTTTTCTTGAGTCGTCTATTTCCCAGGATATAACGATTAACCGTGATGCACATCAAACAATGGTAGTCACAACGAACTGAGAGGTATCCGACTGCTACCACAGGTATTCTGTCAAACACAGGAGATGTACGACAAAGAGGATAATAGTCAGTCACAAGATCGTTGTGGATTTGAATCCATCAGGTTTAATTCAGAGACCACGGGAGAAGT
>JBBPFP010000019.1:6443333-6456440 GCA_037974795.1 Kaempferia galanga
CCTTCTCCGGACATTGTGTCAAGCTGAGTCATCATGTGTTTCTCCAAGTCCTATAAGACTCAAACACATATCAAAGTAACAATAATGTCTAACTTTAACTCTTTGACACACACATCAAAACCTTGATTGCATCAACAGAGGCCTATGTATGAGGTCATGTGCGCGTATGTAAGCATACCTTGGCCGTGAGGGTGAGACTTTTTATGACGTGAAGGAGTGGAATGTGAGTCGGAGCATCCGAACAGTGGGACTGCTCGGAGATGAAGTGGATTGAGATTAATGGGGCTCGAAGACTGAATATGCATCGGAGGAAGATAATAGTAGCGATTAGAGGTCTAATTTATGTCGGAGGAGGATCACAATGAGGATCAGAGGCTGGATTTGCATCGGAGGAGGATCGTAGCAGGGATCAGAGCCTGAATTTGCATCGGAGGAAGATTGCAACGACAATCGGAGGTCGGATCTGAATCAGAGGAAGATCATAGTGCGCAATTGGAGGCCTTATCTAGGTCGGAGGAGGATCACAACAGCAATGCGAGGATCGCAGTGGCAATCGAAGGTCGGATATGCATCGTAGGAAGATTGCAATGGTGATAGGAGGGACTATTGTCGGTTGCATACAGTAGAATTGCCACGGGGTGACGGCGGAATTGTTGTAGAGCTGCTTGTGGAGGTGGTGATCCGGAGGACTGCCTACAGTGTCGTCGGTTGGGGGAAGAGGGAAGACTGATGCTGGTGAAGGGGCGTCAGGAGACGGCGTGGGCGTTCGGAGACAATGTGTGGAGAGGGAGAGTACGAGAGAGAAAGCGAGGGAAACGGAAAGGACATGAGAGAATGCGAGGGAGAGGGCAACGACGTGCTTTCTCTCCTTTGGGGAAGAGGAGGAGAACAGTAAATAAAGAAAGTAATCATAAAAGAAAAAATGATTTCAAATTCATTTCAATCAACTAAGAGATATATTATATTTTATTATAATTAAAATGAACATTAATTATGATTATGATGCGTTGATTGAAATTAATTTAAAATTATTTTTATAATTGTTTTATTTATTGGTAGCAGAGAAGATGGCTTTTGAGGATTTGGTCCTACCATGACTAAAACGGGCATTAAGGAGTGCCTTAAGGTCTATTTTGACTAAGTTTGTTTCGCTCGTCCCATCGTCCCTGTTAATCCGTCTCAAATCAACACGGAGGAGTCTATTGACTAAGTGACATACCATATGGACGTTGTGTTTGACTGAGTCTTACCACAGGCAGTTATATTGACTGAGCATTGATCTTACCGTATGGTTTTTCCGTTGCCTTGCCATTTGAACCCTTACTTACCTCTGCATCGTAGGTTAACAAATTTATATCTGCCAGTATAAATACGTTAAGAAATAAAGAAAACTTTCATAGGTATATAAATTTTTATTTGAAATAATTTGGAATTCGTCCCTTCACTTGATTTGAATATTTCGGTAGAGAAAGGGAATTTTGGAAACACCACGATTTATTATAAAAGTTATTTTTGTGATTTAGATAATACCCAAAACTTGTTCAATATATTCACTAAAATGCCGTATTAAAAACGTTTCCTGTTTTTTCCACTGTGTGTTTATTTTGGCTGATATGGAAAGAAATCGTCTTAGTAAACACAATACAAAAGGCCAAAAGTGAGATCAAAAGTGGGGCCTAATATTTTCAGCTTTGCTCTGATTCCACTAACTCGCCCACCCTCTGTTCTCTCCCCCCTCTGGAGGCCACCAGATATCTTTTTTTTGTTTCGTACAACCAACGAAAGCTGCCCCTCCCCCACAATTATTGCCGAGTGGAAGGACGGACAGGACTGCTCTGCTCCTCTCCACTAGATGACGCCTTCTGCTGACACTTCCACGTGAGAAATCCATGAACTCGCGCGAATGGTAGAAAAAGAGAAAAACAACACGACAGACAAAATTACTTAGATAATAAAACTGCATTAGCATTTTTTTTTTCCATCTTTCATCAGTGTTGGGACCCACAACCCGGCGACCGTTGACGAATACCCAGTCAACCGGCGGCGCTCCTAAACATCGAGAAGGTAAATAAACATATAGTCATTTTTTTACCATTTACACGGTTGGTGCATGAGGAAACCGAATGAGTAGTGTACGAGGTGTTAGTTATTAATGAGATTTAAAATTTGAATTTTGATAAAGTCGGGGTAAATATTTTTCTTATTTGTTAGTTGTTATTTTAAGTGCTAGTAAGTAGTCATCCATGATTTATCTCTTCCGTGTTGGCCCTGAACGAATTAGCGGGACGTTGGGGCGAGCAAAGTCGTCTTTTACCACGGATGAGGGGAGTGAGTAGTTGGTGCGAATTGTCAAACCTCATCGCTATAAAAAGTGTTGCAGGCGATGGACCTTCACTCCCCCACCAACCGCGATGACTGCCGCTGCCGTTTCTCTCTTCTTCTTCCTTTACCTCGTTGTCTTGCTATCCCCCGGCGGCGCCACCACCGCCCACCCGGGCTACCCGCAGGAGGAGGAGCAGCAGGGGGCGGAGTGCGGCCTCCGCGACCTAGCGGTCGTGCGGCGGGAGGAGTACGGCGGCGGGCGGATCGTAGACATCAGCCACGCGTACCGGGAGGAGATGCCTGGGTGGGAGCGGGAGGAAGGACTCGGCCGGTTCCTCCGGCTCACCCGGTCGATGGATGACGGCGACGTCGCCTACTTCTCGGAGCTGCGGCTCCCGGCGCACTCCGGCACCCACGTGGACGCCCCCGGCCACGTGTTCCGCCGCTATTACGAGGCCGGCTTCGACGTCGACACCCTCGATCTCGACGTCCTCAACGGTACCTTTCACTCTCTCTCCCACAGGATAACCATTTACCGATACGCCCAAACGACCCCTACCGTCGCCATAATTGGCTACGGGCTGGGCCCATCACTCGAGACCCAATGCGATAACACCCACTAATCTTGGTGACTTTTCAAACAGGCCCGGCATTGCTACTGGACGTTCCAAGAGATACGAACATTACAGGTAAACAAACAAACAGCTCTTGTAAACTAATTACTCGAATTGAAGATCTGAGAAAAATGAGAGAAAATGGTTAAAAAAAGAGACGTGCATAAATCACACACACTTCTTCGTTTGACGCCAACAGCTGAAGTTATGAAGTCTCTCCACATTCCCAAAGGAGCTCGCCGTGTGCTTTTCAGAACGCTAAACACTGACAGGTACAAACATCTCAATTGAAGTCAGATAACGATTTCAGTGTCAGAGGTTGTGAGGATTTCGATGATGCCCATGGACGATCTGTAACATTCACTGAAGAACTTAGTGTGTGAATATGTTCTTGCATTGTATTTTTCAGGCAGCTTATGTGGAAAACAGAGTTCGACACGAGCTATGTTGGGTTCATGAAAGATGGAGCCCAATGGCTCGTTGACAACACGGACGTTAAACTTGTCGGTGAGTTGTTTCGATCTCAATTCGCTGAAACTAGCATGATAACGTCGTGATCATACAATATCGCTATTCGTATATTTCTTAGGTATCGATTATTTGTCGGTTGCTGCTTGGGACGATTTGATCCCTTCACATCTCGTTTTCTTGGAAAGTCGAGTAAGTGAAAATCGCCGTATCACATTGCTTTTCAGCAAATAGATAAGCTCCTTTGAGATTGCTTTGATTCAACAATATTGTTCAGGAGATCATTCTTGTGGAAGCCTTGAAATTGGATCATGTCCAAGCCGGCATATATGACTTGCACTGCTTGCCTCTTCGGTTGCGGGGAGCCGAGGGATCGCCCATTAGGTGTATTCTTATCAAGTAAATGATCATCGAGATCACTACAGCAATTCCAGCTAGTGTGCCATTAGTATCTTCATCACCTCGTATTATAGATGTGTTACAAGTGAAATAAAATGTGAAAGACGGACAGTGTTAATGTTATTGTGATGGCATAATTATGTTTTAGAAATAATATTTTATTCTAAATTTGGAATATTATATTTATCTTTAATTTCCTACGTAGTTTTAGAAATTTAATCATTTTAAAATAAAATTTAAATAATTAATTTTGCACATGGGTAAGGTTCAGACCGGTATGAACATGACAAAGCGGAACATTAATGGGCCGCGGCGCCATAGTCCAGCCCAGTTGCACTTTAGTCAGCTTATTCGCGACGCAGCATTTCGTTACTAAAATCGTGGCACCGGACTCCTCTTCGTTTCGTCGACACGATCGTTTCCTGATATCGCCTAGGACGCCATGATTGCAACTGCCGCGAAGCCGCTTCATGCACTTCTTCTCCACTTCCTCTTGCTGCTCGGCGTCGTCGCCGCTGCGGCCGCCGCCTCGGCCCACCCTGGCTACCCGGAGGCGGAGCAGTGCGGCACGGAGGCGGATCTGGTGGTGAATCGGATGGAGGAGTATGATTCGGGGAGGATTTTGGACATAACACACTACTATCGCGAGGACATGCCGTCGTGGGAGTCGGACGAGGGGCTCGGTAGCTTCCTATGGCTCGCCGGGTCCATGAAGAATGGATCCAGAGCCAACAACTCGGTGATGAAGCTTCCAGCCCATTCAGGAACCCACGTTGACGCTCCCGGTCACGTGTTCCAGCACTACTTCGAGGCTGGTTTCGACGTTGACACGCTCGATCTTCATGTGCTCAACGGTGAGGTGCTCGATAACTTTTCATGTGGATAGTAGGCTTATTGCCGGTTTCTTCTTCTTGCTTGTATTCCTCGGGATTTAAGTCTGTTGCCTTTTCCCCATTTCGGTAGCCTTTCTACAAATTTTCCCTTGTATACATCTTAAGTTTTTATTATTGGAGCAAAAACCAGGATCAAATTTCTAACATATCTTTTAGAATTTGTTAATCGATAAAGGATAAAGAAAGATACTACTTTTGGGATTGAGGAAAGGAAAGGTAATAACTTATATGATAAAGGTCTGACCACGACAAATTTTGTTGATACTGCACCTTTTTCTCTAATCCTTCCTATCATTCCCTCTACCCTGATCAGGAAATTTAAGAACAGACATGGTATACATGGAAAGGAGCGATTTTTCTGAGCCCAATTTATCTTTCTCTACAAAATCCAAGTTTTTTAGGGAACCATTAAGTTTCAGGTGATTCTTTTGTCTCCTCAGATTCAGAAAGTGAATAGTGTTGCTTATAATTTAGAACATAACACTCTTTAAGAAGCCCAATCTTTAACTTGTCATACAAATCAAAAATAAAAATATGAAACCATACCTCAAATAAAAATAGTTAGTCGAGCAGCTATGCTAATCAGCTACCTGTATACTTTTGTCTTGGTGGAGCTTTTTTACAGGGGCTTTGTCTTTCCTCCCCTCTCCTTTGTTTGCCTGTGATGAGCTCATCAAAGCTTATGCGTTGAGACACAGTAAGCATTCCCACAAGTCATCTATAGGATAGATTACAAATCCAGTAACATTTAACTTGATAACGCATAAATCATCAACCCATAAATTATTTGCTTCACTCCTTATTATGTAGTTTACATCTTTGTGGGTAAATGTCCATGCAATACGTTCATGAAACCGTACTTTATGTGAATAATAATTGAATCATGATCATATTGCTTTACAAGGTATAGATACGGGTCAATTGCTAATACTTTAATAGGTTAATATATTGACTAAAATTGCTAATACCCATTCCATAGGAAAAAGTTTGAGGGCTGCATTGACCCTGCAACCAGTTTTATAAGTGTGGAAACCTTATATTCATGAATCTTATTTGTATTTGTTCAAGGAGAGACAGATACATTTAGCCTACCACAAATAGCTAGGACTAACTCAACTTGTCTATTTTGTTACATTAATACCATTTCTATGTAACTTTTCCATATTATTGAAAATTCTATTGATAAGTTTGCATATTTGATTTTTAAGCATGGAACTTATATGATTGTGATGGCTAACCACAATCACTAACAAAACGTTTCCTGCCCCCTCTATTTCATCGCACTATAGCTCAACTATGAACAATATTACCTATTTGCATTGGCATTTCTAGAATGAACAACAAGCTCATCACTAACTTAAAAAAATGCAGAAAATCTATCCTGTACGAGTCTGATTAATTGTCTACTATCATAAAGTTAGTTCGTGCTTAGTCAGCCTTATTACCTGGATTGTTGGGAGAGGCTCAATGGACTTAATAATTTCAAATGTTAATTAAGCCTCCTTGTATCATTTATTAGGTACATCTGATCTGTTTGAGAACGATTATACACTTATTTTGGCACAAACAAATCTCCATTTAGAACAATGTTCCTTTGTTGTTGATTATGTTAGAATTTCTCGTGTTGATACATCTTATGTCCCATGTTAGCCCAATACAATAGTGTCAAGATAGTGACAGTTTGAACAAAAGTTGCCTGTGCTAGTTTCAGCATGTGAATCAATAATATCAACCAATTATGCTTTGTGCAAACATACTTGATTACCATTGTTATAATTTCTCTTTTTCCAGCACCCAATTGTAGTAAAATCTGCTTGATTTGACCTTTCTCTCAGGCAAATTCATTATTGGCATTAACCCTGCTATTCTGTCAGATACCACTATAGATCTAAGATCTAGTTATGCTTGTATGAGATAGATGAAGATGATGGGTTAAGGAATCCCGACAAATCTCGACGAGAAAAAAATTTGAGGTCATACTCAAAGAATAATTTGGTGATTTAGCGACATGTTTGTTTTGTATATGCAGGGTTTGTATTTGCTTGTATTATGTTTTCTGATTGTTTGAATTGGATCTCATTGTATGAATTCGAACTTGATTATTTTTATTGATGGTTAACTAATTATTCTTTGTTTTTGACTTTTAACCAAAATAAAGAAGTGCAATTACAATTATGCCTTGCTGTGATATCATTGAATGTAATTAATTGTTCCTGTGAATTTTTAACAGGTCTAGCATTGCTGGTGGATGTTCCAAGAGATAAGAACATAACAGGTGTTCTTCTAAACTTCTTAGAATTGTCTTCCACACTTTTCTTCTTTCTGCATTTTCAGCCACTCAGGGCATTTACTATTGTAGTTTCACCATCAGCCTGGTTAATTGAGTCACTGTGATTATAAATGGGTAGAAAATTGTGCTCTTGTATATTCAATTGGTAAATTATGTTTTCTCCACTATGTTACATGGTCAAGTTTGATAATTTAATCTCGACAATGCCACTCCCATGATATTTTTCTTTGCTGAAATATCTGTAAATGCGTCAGATTGCCAAACTATCTTTCTCATCTTTAAGGACTGAAAAAAGGAGGTTGGATCATCTACTTGAATTTCAGAAATAAATTAGTTGAAAGCAAGAGACTTGATGCCTTTTATAGGTTCACTATAAATACCATATATAGTAGATATCACAAACATTTTTTGCTTGATGCAGCCGAAGTAATGAAATCTCTTCATATTCCGAAAGGAGTTCGTCGTGTGCTTTTCAGGACACTAAACACTGACCGGTATTTTTTATGTCATTTAAAAGTTAATTATTTATGTTTATTGCTTTTTCACATTTCTTTGGGAAATTTACAATTATCTGTAAGACAATGTTATTTATTAAACAAGCTAATACCAAGCTATTAGCTAATAACTCAGACCGATTAGAACTAAGAACTTAAATGAAAGATATTTTAATTAAATGGTTTAATTTTCAATGTATTTTAATTGCTAACGTATATGGATGGAGTGGGTTTGGAAGTTCAAGGCAGATATGTAGATGCCATAGTGTCATTATTGATAGTACCATATTGGCTGACAACCCACTTATCTCTGTTTACATTTTGTTACTCATTAGTGTTCTTTATTAGACGACCCCAGTATGCATATCCTGCTTTTGTAGCTTGATGCTCTACCCTCTAGAATATTAAAAATGGTTCCGTATTAGTCTCATCTCATATTAATAATATTATATCAGGGCCAGAAAATGTGTTTAATACATAATACACCACTAGAAAATTTATATTTTTCACAAAAAAATTTATTGCATATATGACTTATGAATTAGTTATTTGATGGTTGAAACCACAAAATCACATTTGAGGACATACTTGTCAGCTGGTTTTACAAGTGATACTAATTCTGCAGGCGGCTTATGTGGAAAAAGGAGTTTGATAGTAGCTATGTTGGATTTATGAAAGATGGAGCCCAGTGGCTTGTCGACAACACTGACATCAAACTTGTTGGTTAGTTGCAAATCATTTTCCTCGTGCTATAAAAAAAAATTGTAAACTGTGTTGATGCTTAACACGGATGCAACTCCTTATGGCTGGTTCAACTGTTGGGTATCTGCTCCTTTCTTCTCTCTGTTTCGAATGAGATTTTTGGTAGGTTTAAAAGTTCTATAGGTGGAGCCTCTCTCTCTACAGCAGTCTTAAATGTTGTTGTTGAAAAAATTCTTTCATATTATTTGGTGCTTCATGAGCTTTCAGAAATGCAATCCAAGGCCAATGAAAATATAGAAATAGATGTTTAGTATGTGACTTTTAGTTACTTTACCTTAAACTTTTATCAAAGAAATAGCATTTACTTGAAGCTCATCTTATTTTGCCTGTTTGGCTGATGCATCATAAAACTCTTTAGTTACAGTATCACCAAGTTAAACAACCTGCATAATTGAACTAAAATTTAAAAAAACTAGAGGAAAAAAAAAAGTTGAGATTAGCATGACAATTGTTTTAGAGTAGCATAGCAATGTTATACTTTGGTATACTGCTACAATATTTAAACTTCTCACTAGTGCGGGTGAAACAATATTTCATCCTGCCGGTTATCCTAACTGCCTTTAAGTTTGTATAATATAGTAATTTCCATTTTTTAGATTGTATTACTGACTGGAAACTGGTTGGCACATGTTCTAGGTGTGGATTATCTCTCAGTTGCTGCTTGGGATGATTTGATCCCTTCCCATCTGGTTTTCTTAGAAAGTCGGGTAAGCGAACCTTTGTATCTCGACTCTATTTAGTCATTCTCAAGTAAATAAACCAAAGATGCTTACACATGCCTGCTCTCAAGATTAGATATTTTCGATTGAATTGTCTCCCTTCACAACCTTATCATGGTACCAGATGCTTACACTGTGTTCAATATTTAAAATAAGGGAAGCGCAAATCAAATAGTTAAACTCTTTTGTATTTTGACACTCGAACAGAATACCAAATGACATCAAACTTGCTCTTCATCTACTCATTTACTTGTTTGGTTTATCTTGCTCAGGAGATCATTCTCGTGGAAGCCTTGAAACTGGATAATGTCGAAGCCGGCATATACAATTTGCATTGCTTGCCTCTTCGTCTACGAGGCGCCGAGGGATCGCCTATCCGATGCATTCTCATCAAGTAAAATAGCTAGAGGTCTAAGTGCTCGTAGTATGCTGTGGCTCTAATAAATCTTACAGGCGATGTGTAGTGTAACTCGATCATGCCCTTTGCTTTGTCAACAATCAAATACTGCTATGTAACTATCTTGGATTCCATGCTTCCTCAAATAATTTAAATTAAAAAAAAAATTAATGTAGGAGGTAAGAAACCAGTGCTGAACCCGGCCTGGGCACGGCCGTGGGCACGGCTCGACCGGCTCCGGTACGACAATCCGACGGGGGCAGCAACGCGTGTAACGGCCATGGCTGGCATTGGTAACGGCCCAGCAGCAAGTGTACACGCTTTTCTGGGTGGAAACAGAAAAAAACTGGAGGCGCAATGCCAGAGCCACAAGCGAGCGGCGAGCGTTACAACTCTTTTTCTCTTTCTCCGCTCGTCCTCTTGCTCTTGCTCTTGCTCTTGCTCGGAAGAAGAGCGGACGGCTACCGTGTTTTTTTTTCCCACCAACCCTAGATTTCTCTTCGTTCCCTCCCTCTATTTTCTCTTTCTTAGGCGATTCGACTTCCTCTGCTTTTGTTTTTCAATGATCGACTGATCTTTTGGATTTCCAGAAACCACCGCTCAGAAACTATTTCGAACGCCCTTGCTCGCCGGCATTGGTGTGTGAAGTCCGAGGCTTTCGCTTTTTTCTGTTGGTTCAGGTGAAAGTCACTGATTTCAGTTGGGAGGAGGAGGAGGAGGAGGGAAATATTGGGGAAGTTTCTTTATTTCTCTGGTTTTACGCCACCGCGGAAGCTTTTTTTGGTTGCGGGAAAGGAGGAAGAGGTAACAGTTCGTTTAACTATGATTAATGCACTTGAAATGTACTTGGTGGTCTTCCAAGTTTTGTTAACTTGATTTCAGTTACCGAATCCTTGAGTCAGTTTCAATGGTGTTACAGTATCTTTTTTTTCCCCCTATATTGTAATGGGGTGCCTCTATCGACAGCTGAATTCTTGGTATTTCTTTTCCGTTGTCTATCATTTACTCATGCTATGATGACAGGTGAGATCACTGTTTTTTAGTTTTTTTCATATCATCCAAGTTCTAAAACTTCTTAGATAAACTAGGTGGGGTGGGTCATTGACGCAGCTCCAATATTAACGGTGGCAGCCGCAAGTAAAGGCCTTAGCCATATTGTGGACTGAAATTAACTGGAGCACTTACTCTATGCATGATCACGAGCAACTTAATGACTGTTTGCGTAGTTAATTGTCAATATATTAGAAACACAATGTTGTAATGCCAGTCAAGTTGGTTTGCTATTGGTTTCTACGGTAACCAGGTTCCTATATCTTTGGAAAGTACTGCTGAAAGGTAGCCATTTTGTATAGTGGTGTTCACATTCACTGTCTCTCTCATGGATGGTTGGAATTATTTTGGAAGAAAATTAATTATTTTATTGAAGACAATTGAACTTCTTAGTGTCACCTATTTTAGTTTATCAAACATGTTTCTTTTAGTAATAGTGGATGAGATCGAATTGCTTCATATTCATACGATGCTAGAAGAAGCATATTCTCTTTGTCATCAGCAGTTACATATTTTCCTTGTTTGTTATGTTATTTATAGAATGAAATAACTCGTGGTAATTCTTGATCATCCATATGTTCATCAGTACTTCTATAACAATTTTCTACAGGTCAGTTTAAACATTTTTTTTAGATTCTATAATTAAACTGAGCTGAGTTTTTTTTATCAGTTAACTTCGACCTTACCTCATTCATCCAAGGGTTGTTGCTGGCCTGCATTGGGAATCAATTAACCGAGAAGTGATTAGAAGAAAAAGGTTGACCAAATAAACTAGTACAACTCCATTATTTCATTTTTTTCTTATATTACATATTTACATTACGTTGTTGTACATAAGTAAAGATTGTTCCTGGTTTTCAAAAAATGTAACAAGCATAATTGTGTTTACTTGTTAAGTTTTCCATATTACTTCATTAGCATAATTATATTTAGTCCACTGTCAGTGGCAGTAGGATCTTTTCATTGTATCTTGAAGAATCAAGTAACGACCTTAAGGTTGCTATCTTTAGGAGTGGGCATGGATCTGATTGCTTCAAATTCTTACCCAAAGCATACTCGACCCAGATTATATTGGGTCATTCCAAGCGTGGTCCCAGACTTAATTACTTGGAGAACTATTCTGCGGCAAATCTGATCTGTAGGGCCAATCCCACAAATCATTTGTGAAAATTTTACTTCATAAGATGATTCTATATGGTAAATATCATGCTAAAGATTACCAAAAGAAAGTGAAAATAAAAAATGATCTATATAGAGTAGGTCATGAAGGGGAGCCTTGGCACAATAGTAAAGTTGCTGCTGTGTGGCGGGGATGTCACAGTTCAAATATCAAAAATAGCCTCTTGCAAAGTAGGGTAAGACTGTGCACAATAGACCCTTTCCGGGACCTTGCATTGACAGGAGTTCGTGCACCGGAGCCTTTATCTTCCAAGGAATAACATCTTTGTACACAATGCAACTTTCTTTGAAAATCATGAGTATGATATTAAATACCTTTAAAATAACTTGTACTAATCCTACATATTGTTTATTTGGAACTACAATCGAACTTTTTGGTGGAGTATTTATATTATGTAGAATATAAAAAAACTCATCTGGCTAACGAATCCACCTCTTACAATCTACACAAGCTGTGATTTTTGGCAGTGATTTGAATTTATTTGCCTTAGTTGTGCAATATAATTCTTGAAAAGGTATTTTGATTGAGTTATTTCAATTCCATATCCGCCTCTTGTATCCAACTTATAAAATTATTATTTATCAAGAAAGGTAGCTCATCGTGATCATTTATCAATTTTTTTGGACAAATATTTTTCCATCACCACAACTTTAGGGCACATTGAAATGCTCATGCCACAATGACATGCTATTTTAGTCTCTTCTTGCTATGAAAATACAAGACATGACGCGTCTCCCTATAATTCGATTGGTTACCTTTTCCATCTTGGTATACAAAATTGCCTAGTCGATCTCTCATACCATACCAAAGATTAGGATGATTGGTGTTCGCTAGCATACACTATTACATCGTCTACTAGTCTCTACTGCCATAATGTTGACAATATAAGCCCACCATTATCAAACATTTCATTGGGCTACTCTTACTTGTGTCACTTGTTTCTAGGAACTCGATTGATTGCCCCTACCTCTCATATTGGCTCTTATCTTCCGCGCGGTCAATTGTAGGCTTCTATGACATCCTTTAATGTCATAGAAATAGTATTGATACCAAATTCTAGCACCACAAGTTGTATACCACTCCTAAGTCTTCCGTGCTTATTTTTGGTCCTTGTCTAAGGAAGCATGCCAATTATTTCTTACATTAACATTGGATCGCCCATCCACGGCACATCTCTCTCATCCACCTCACTACCGTAGCTGATCTCACAACTCTAGCAACTTATATTTGTTTTCTTCACTCCAAATCACGACATAATCTGCTAGCTATCTACCATAGTTGTCACAAGCGCAAAGCGAAAAAAGCGCTCAAGGGTCTTGGGGCTTAAGGTGCAAAGCACAAAGTGAAGCGCACGCTTTATGGAAAAAAACCTAATAAACATAAGGAGTCTTTATAAATTATCCAACATCTTTCTGTGAAGCGTACAACAAGATGTTTTTTCTATTAGTCCTTAATCCTTATTAAGGACTAATAATTTATTAAAAGTTTTCAAAAATATCTTTGAGAATCCAAATGTCCA
>JBBPFP010000019.1:6466083-6477924 GCA_037974795.1 Kaempferia galanga
ACTCGCGAGGAGAATCGAAGCTACTATGTTGAAAAACAAAGGCCTTGTGTTCATGATCGTCACGTCGGCTGCTAATCAGTAGGGAAGAGGAGGATTCTTGCTGCATTTTGATGCACAAAATCTCTGCTTGCGCAACTGCAAGCTGCATCTGTAGCTGAGATACCAGATTGTGAAGGTGAGAAATGGTACCCGCGCACCCGTAAACCGGGTCTTTCATCCTCGCGCTCGCTTCGTAGACTAAGCTACTCACTGCATCTGCCCTGTGATGAACTGGGAGCTCCTACAAATCCAGGATTAAAAAGTTTCAGACTTCACTTGCTAATTAAATCACCACAAAAGCACCGACACCTTGTCGAGACCTGTAGCATCTTGTTGACATTACTGGCGCCGAACACCTTGTGCACGATGGAGAACTTGTGGGGTTGATCGGGAGGGAAGTAGGGGGCCAAGATGCAATCTTTGGAGCATCGTCGGCGCAGCAATTTGCAGGCGGCGCAAGGCGATCTCCCACTCCCAGCCATCGGAATTAAGGATGTATGGTAGGAGCAGAGGTGGGTGGTGGCTGATTTATAATAGAGGGAGGGGAGAAGAGCAGGTGGGTGCACGCACTTGATCAAGAGCATAATAGTTGTAATTAACCATGTTGGCCAAATCCAGTCGTAGATGATGGGAATTTATTCAATATTTTTAGACGGTGACGGTGAAGCTTCCATGGTTGGGAATCTTCAGCAAACAGAGTTTGGACTTGTATGCAATTAAATGCAGATCTACTGGAGTTTTAGTTCACTGGCCGCAATGTTTATTTTATATTTTAATGGCTTAAAATCTCTCATTTCTTCTGGAGTAGGAACTGATTCCAGCTCTGCTTCGCCCGGCTTAGTTGACCTGCATGTAGATTGACAATTACAGCTACCTCTGTTATTACCTAGAACTGGACTCAGAAATTCAAACAAACAAACAAACTCATTTCCCAACGTGCTTAAGCTTGAAAATGAGTAGTAATGTTCATACTTATTATAGATGGAGGTGGAGCGGCGGGGGTTGACTTTAATACATCACTGGGCTTTATTCAGATCTTTTAAACAAGTACTTATGTTATTGCTAAAATAGTTATAATTAAACCTTCAAACATAGATCTCAAAAATTTCAGGTTTGAGACTCAGCTACCAGTTTTCCAATAGATAACAGGCTAAAGTAGGGGAGGAGTTCAGTATAGATAAATTGTAGCTAACACTGATGGATATGTTGTGGAGGGTGCCTCCCTCAATTCAGTTCCAACAGGCCTTACAGTTGTGTCGCAACTGAAGTTCTCTGCTTCACAAGTCGCATCGTCGTTATCTTGCTAAATTTTATTTTTACACCGTTTGCCTAATTTTTTTTCTTATAGTTGCATGGAAAACATGTACAATAAAAAAACAGAAGTGTATCAACATATATCTTACTTTCGGTATACTACATATTCTTATTATGTTGTTCAATTAGGAAAAAGTATATATATATAGGAGAGAATCATAAAATTAAAGATGGTTTCGGTGCTAACCACAGTAAAATAACATAGCTAGGTCGGTCCAGAGAAAAAAGAAACAAAAAAGGTTAAAAATTAATGTTTTTTTAATAATATATTTGAAGTGCAATGAAATTTTATAAAGAATTTGGGATTAAAAAAAATGTGTCAATTAGTAACATTAGTGATAAAAGGCGACTTCGCTCACCCCCAGTGTCCCCGTCAAACCATCCCAGGATCAATACGGAGGAGGTAAATCACGGATAGCTACTAACACTTGGAATAGTAACTAGCACATAAGGGAGGCATTTACCTCGGCTATGTCGAGATTCGAACCCCAGATTTCATTGGCAACACCTCATGTACTAGCCACTAGACCATCCCGAGAGGACACAGTTCTTAGAATAGTGGTCCTATATAGGATCGATTTAGAATTAAAATCGGATCGATAGAATTGAATCGATAAAATGGGATCTTTAGAGTCTGGAACTCTGAGTAAAAAAAAAAAAAAATAAAAGCCAACAAAACAATCTCCAACAAAATATGTAGAATCATTGTACTGCAACTCCACCACAAAAGATGATTCTAATTGCTCCTGAAGCAATTGGCTACTTCCAGATAGTAGGATCACGTGCAAGAATGGAGCCAAGATTTTCATATTGGGAGGCAAAAGTGTGTGTTTACGTTTCATTTTTATACTCCTATACCTCTTTTATCTCAAAAATAAGGGGGGCGATCGCCCCAAAATGAACCCCCCTAGCTCTGTCCCTGATCATGCGATCCCACAATTCAAATCGCAATTCTACAAACTATAGTTCATCTAATTCGGAGCCTATTTTGAAGAACTTGAGACTTATCCTATAACCACATAATTAAGGGTAAAATAAAACTAGAAGAAGACTACAACCACCATAATTAATGTAAATGTATGATGGAACTAAATCATGTTCTCAAATTACTTACTTTCCCACCAACCCTTAAACCAGAGATTAAAATAATGCATGAAAAATGAATATTCTTAGCACCTTCCACCTACATGCTTTCACTAACACCAAACACATTCATCGAATAATCTTTTGGTTTATTGTAGAAACACCAACACAGATGAAAGTTTGATGGAAGGGTTAGTGCTTTCTTAACCACCACAACTTTTTTTCTTTCTTAACCATAAGTGAACTTACCTCGATGGCTATAGACAAGACAAGAGTTTGGTCTAACCACTGCATCAACTTTGCTTCACAAACTGGAAAAGACTCACACAGCACCTAAAGCTGATACCGCAATACGAGCACATCACCAGATTAGGGTTGCTTGCGATACTTACCGGGAATACAAAACCAAACACATGCCTAAAGAGGCTAACACATACCAGTTTTATTTTCTATTGTCAGCAGGAGCTCTGAAAGGTTAGGAAAGATTTAGGTAATGATTTGGGAATAAAACAAGCAGCTGAAGATAGAAAGGTGTTTAAAATACCTCAGTTGAAGCCTATCGCACGCAGGTCTTGGTTGAATGAACCGAAGAAGAGAGATCTGAGTCTGTAAGTGATACAATTTTACAAAAGAGAAGCATTGCAATAGCATTCATAGTAGAATCATATTATGCCATATTCTTAACACCGCAACACAATAGACAGAAGAAAAAACATGCAAATAACTTCTACTTCAAATAGCGGAAACAAAGGAAAACTAGAATGAGCAAATTGCCAACGTAAATATTTCAATAAATCAAAGTTAAATACTGATTGGCGTTTGTTTTAGTTCACAAGTAGATATAGATACATTATATATCCAGTTATAGATTTATGGATTGATAACAATGACATTTGGCACATCAAATTGTAAGGTCTAATAGTAATGCTGAAACCTATTGTAATCAATATAAGACTACATTAAATGCCAAAAACAATAAATCCAATTAAACATAAGCAATCAACTTAAAATACCACCAGAGTCAGATGGATGTGTAATAATCAAATGGAAAAAAGCATATTCAACAGCAAAGCAAAGTTGACCAAGCTGATCTCGGACTATCAATCATTAGAGTAAGAACTGTACTGGTCAGGATTCAAAAACACAAAATTAGAAGCAAGAAAGATTGTGCCCACTGTACATTGAATTGTCTTGTAAAAGCATGTAACTCAATCTACACCACAAAGAGATGTGAATTCTCAAATTGTCACCTCTGATGCTAACTAGCAAAGGAAAATCTGACTATATCTCAAGCTGTTTTGTAAAATAGTTAATGGAGAGAGCCAATTTAGAAAATAGCAAGACAACAAATTTCTAATGAGTAAAATAGAGCATAACCCAAAGTATCACATCAGTTATGCAGTTTTAATGTTTTATTTAACAAAAAATAACTAGATCAAAGTACAGTGTCATACAGAGGAATAAGCAACTAGCAATTTTAGCAGCGTGATTAAAGGAGATGATAAATCAGCACTACAAAATGTGATTCCTGGAGTAAATTGAACCAGAAAAGAATGTTATTAACCTTAATCATAGCAGACAATGAACAAAAGCACCGTAAAATGAGGAACAATGAAAAGGATGTCTTAGAGGTGTCTAGATTCCAAATACTTGAACAAACAGTTGATCAGCTAAGCAATAATATTAGCTCTAATATAGCACAAGAAACACTGGTGGCAAAATCTTCCGCAAGTTAAAAAAAAACAAGTATAAGCTTTCTCACAAACTATGTCAATCCAATAGAAAGTAAATATTTAGTGATAGGAGATGAAGCAGATTATCCTTGAAGCAATGAAGCAAATTCCAAATCTATATACTCCCGACACCGACTGCAGATAAACATCAATGGACTTGTGAGTTCATAGTCATCAATGGGTTCCAATCATGAGCATTTTTTATGACATGAATCAGATAAACAAAATATTCTTCAACCGTTCCACGGAGGCATAGACTTGAAGAACAACATGAAACTTGAGGAGAAAAACATCAAACTAAAGTTAGATTCTTCTTTAATTTTTTTCTTCTCTTAATTGAATAGAGATTTGTTTGTACATTGAACAATGAAAACAAGAGCAACAGATCCAAGACAAACCTCAAATCTGATCTCAAAATACTACCCGATACATAATCCTACCCCTCATAATTGCCATCACACCTCAAATCCAACTCCGTACATTTAGATCTAGGTATTAAACCCTAAGTCGAATGTATTTATGAAAGAAGATATGGGAAATCATAAGGAGAGAAGAAAAAAAAAAACCAAATTTTTAATCTATTTTGTATCTTCTCTCGGAGGTGAGAACGAACATCAGAGGTGGAGAACTGTGTCCTGGAAGTCTTCGTCAGGGAGGAGGTTGAGATCAAAGGGCAGCGCCGGCCGACAAAATGATACGACGTCGCCGACGTCATCATCTACGATGGGGGAGGATCCACAGTCGCTGTGGAAATCACCGTCGCCGTTCAGCACGCGCGGGGGAGGAGGGTGCTTGGCCTGTCGCTTGCCCATTGATTGCCTCGCTCGGATGGGAAACGACGAGGGGGGCAGCCTCGGCCCGCTGAAGGACTCCACGGTGCTGCTGTGGCTGCTAGAGGCCGGCTGCGGAGCTGGGGGCGGAGGTTGGTGATGCTGGTGATGATAAGGGAAATGACCGGAAGCCGTCAAGGGGAGGAGAGGCGGAATTAGGAAAGTGGACGCCGAGGAGGGGAAATTAGTCCTGGCCTTGGGACCTCGTAGGGCCAGGGCCGCAGCATCGTAAGCTCGGGCGGCGTCCTCGGCGGAATCAAAGGTGCCGAGCCAGACCCTCGTCTTCTTCAACGGGTCGCGGATCTCCGCCGCGAACCGGCCCCACGGTCGCTTCCTCACGCCACGGAACCGTATCTCCACCGCCGTCAGCGCGGCTTCCGCCGGTTGCCCCACATGCGCGCGGCCCTTCCTCATCAGCAGCGTTCAGATCGTCGAAAATGAGATCAATCTCACCAAAAAAAAAAAAAAGACTTCTCTCTCCGATCCGACGAGCTCAGATAAGTTCAACGCCGCCTAGAGGCAGATGCAGATGAGGAAGAACTTAGAAGACGAATCTGGAAGGACTCCTCACAATATTTGAACTTGTCAGGCCGCAATCGCCGACGCCTAGAGCCTCCAGCTCTCTCGATGACTCGATCTCGACCTACCGGCCGTTCCGCCTCGCCCACTTCGCCGGCCTCCTCCTTATATGGCCTACCGTCGAGCATTCGGGCAATGTAAAATGACTCAAATGCCCATAACAAATTTAAAAAAAAACTCAAAATTTTATTTTATTTTTGACGCAAAGTCGCTTTTGTCGGTAGAATTCCAAGCTACCCTTCCACTGATTCGTCCAATCCATACACCGTAAAAAGGTAACGATAATGGTTGGGTTCCATGTGGCTCTGCGGAGACAACACGATATCGGTTCGGATCCAAACACAGCTCCGAATCGGAGTAGGAATCACGATCGGCGTCACCACCGCATCACGGCTTGTGGCTTCGGCTGGGCCACAGCTCCTATGGCCAGCAACAATTTAGTGTATGAATACTCCATAAAATCAAATAAATTAAAAAAAAACTAAAAGAATATATATTCAATAAATTAACGGATAATTAAATGGAAAAAAAGAAAATAAATCGCATTCACAATTTTGGCGAGCGATGCGCGTGAAACGCGCAGTCAGTCCAAGTCGACGCGTTGCCAAAAACTACCCGCATATTCGCCAAAACCATTCCCACCCCAACCTCATTCCACCGCGGCGTCTGATGCGGACGCCACGAGCCCACAGCTCGCGCGTCAAGGCACTGGCCACCCACCCACCCCCATGGACGTTTGAACGGGCCGCATAAACCAGACGCAACCGGGAAGCCACCCGTCGCCACCCACGATCCTTCCGGGAGCTGCTCTCCTCGCATTTATTATTGCACACGTGTAGCACGTGGAGGGGCGTTCCATAATGTATAGGCCTAATTAATTGGAAATATTATTAGTTTAATTATTACATAACTAACGCAGTATGAAACCTATTAATAAACACATCAGTAAGAGCCTGATAAATTATTTCTCGTCCCTAGGTGCTATGGTTAAATTATGAGAGATTGTTATATGATAAATTATTTCTCTCACATAATTGGAACTCAGATTTTTGTTTTTTTTTTGTTAATAGAAGTGTAAAGGAGTTAAATTCATCATGAATTATTTAAGTTTCGGTTTGAATTTTTTTTTAATTGGTTTGATTAAGTTAATAACTTAAATTTGAGCCCATTTTGAGCTCTAAAATATTATCAGCCTAGCTCAAATTTAAGAGTATTTACTTTGTGAATTTATGAATATATTTATTTAGAGATTATATATATATATAACTCAATAAAAATATATAATAATATATTATTAATTACTTAAACGGCTCGCTCATTGTATTTTTAAATCACTTTGTTTAAGTCGAGCTAAGCAGAAATCGAATTATTTAATTTTATTATCAGCTAAACTAGATCTTAAGAATTAAAATTTAAATTGAATTCGAGTCGAGCTAAAGGAGGGAATCCTTTTGAAGATATATGAGGGGAGACTTTTTACTATTCGATTTGACTCGATTCAATTATACTCCTGCTCTTTAAATATCCAACTTTTTAAATATTTTAAAATTTATAATTAAATATTTTATCAACTAAATATTTACAGATTTTACCCATTAGATACATATATAATTTCTAAATATCTTATTCTTTAACTTTTCTAAACTTTGATTAAATTTTTAAAAAATAATAAAAAAACATTTAAAAAGTAATGGTTACCCACCAAAATGCAACCAAGGAGTAATGAACAGGGCATACATGAGAGGGAGAGATATTTTCAAATATCCTTCGTTGTAGGTACCCTAAGGATGATAATTTTTTCTAGATTAAATGAAGGATATAATATTCAACTTGAATAGAAGAGGATATGGAAGAACTATCAATATTCAACCAGAACATTTGATTACATATTATATAGAGAGAGAGGAAGAGAGTAATGTTAACCTAAGGACTTTATGCCGCACACTGTGTGCACGTGATTTTTTTTTATTATTTGAAAATTTTGTGTATTTAATATTATAACTGAACCCTTAAATCCTACAGATAAAATATTATTTGAATGATGATAATTGGATGGAAAAAATAAAAATTATTAGTATAGAAGATATATTTTTTTAATGGGTATGAGTATAGGGATAAATGTTTGACACCCCATGGGTATGGAGATAAAGAATATAAAATTCGATCTAAACTTGATTCATTATCATCCCTACGTATAAATTGAACTTGATACCCTATGGATATGGTCGATCTCATCCTTGTAATTGAACTTTGAATCATTCTATTTTAAAATTTAACCGATCGAGCGCATGGAAGTTTCCATAGACTATAATTGTAAACATGAAAAGCACATATAAATTTTGACGCTCTTTGAATCAACTAATTTACGAAGATTATCGATTTAGTTCACGAATTTTCTATCAGTCACTGGGAGAAACTCAAAAAAATACAAAATGGATTTTGACGAACCATCCAATATCACAAGTTATTCAAACAAATCAACTAATTTACAAAGATGATCGATCCAGTCTCATGAATTTTTCATCGACCAACAGGATAAATCTGAAAAATACAAAATAAATTTTGACAGGCGATCTTATATCACGAGTGTTTCAAACACCACATACATGAAATGTCTTATCTGCTTCTCTGCTAATCATCATCATAGTCTGGGTAATCATCGTCATTTTCATCATCGTCTTTGATGAAATCCAGTACAGCCTTGGAGCGGTTGGATCTCACATCATATCATAACCAAGTTAGTTATCACATGCCAAATTTACAAAATTAAGCTAAGGTCAAATTCCGACAAAGGCCGAGAAATTACCCTCTCATAGGATGACTATTTGGGTTTTCTAATTTACTATCTCTCAATAATACAGGATAGTTATAGAGAGACGGTAAGGTGATAAATTTCACCTTTTTACCGAATATCCTTCCTCTTTGGTTGCATCACTCGAAAGCAAGCAAAACAACAACAAAATTAATCTACTTGCACAAGCAGCAATTAATCTCAGTGAAAAAGTTGGCAAAAGGGCAATTAATAGCTTATGATTGAACTTCTTTACTTCCCAAAGAATCAAATAGTTCAGAAGTAATGTTTGAAACAAGATTTGGGCGCTATCGTTCTAGTAATTCAAGCGCCAATACAATGAAAGGCAAATAACAGTTATTTGAATTCAACTGCCGACGATTCTGGCAGAAAAATATGAAATATTCTTGTTATAGAAATATCATAGAAGAATGTGATGGAATGGAACTCAACCGATGAGCAGCTTGTTCTCCTCCAAGAAGGAATACTGGGGAACCTCAAGGTTGAATGGAGCTGGGCCCCTCCGAATCCTCCCTGAGATATCGTAATGGGAACCATGACAAGGGCAGAACCACCCGCCAAAGTCTCCGGCATTGGGCAATGGAATGCATCCCAAGTGGGTACAGACACCGACCACAACTAGCCACTCAGGGTTCTTCACCCTATCCGCATCCTCCTGCGGATCACGAAGTGATGAAATATCGACGCTGTTGGCCAACTTGATATCTTGCTCTGTTCGGCGTCTTATGAAAACGGGTTTTCCTCGCCACTTCACGGTCACTGTGGAACCTAGTGCAATGCTGGAGAGATCTACTTCCAAGGAAGCTAGAGCCAGGACATCTTTGCTTGGTGACATGCTCAACACAAGCTTGAGAATCAGGAGACGAAGCAACGATGCATACACAAATCTACCGCCAGTCAAAACGAAGTATGCAAAAGCCCGCTTGCTTGGATCACCTGGGGGATAACGCTCGTGGTTATGTTCGTCGTAAGCAATCTTTGAGGTTGGATTCTTCAGAGCAGCTACAGTAGCAGGAAGATCAGCTAAACCCAAATCCTGATGCCTAGGCACAAGGGTCTCAGAAGCATACCCTGCACGTTTATTTACAGCAAAAATATCAAGGAAAAAAATCTAAATCATCAACTAAAGAAGATAGATTAGGTTAAGGAAGATTACAAAAAATAAATTAAAAAAAAATTCAAGATCATCGACAACATAAAGGATAGATAACAATGATCATCTGAAAAATTGAATGACGCAAATTATGATTCATCAACTAGAACAAGACAAAAATTGGTATTTAGATGATGTTAGATCAAATGAAAGTTTGCATTTTGTGTGAAGTATTCTAAAATCCAAAACAGGCAAAGATTCTTGTATCAGAGATAACAATGTATAACCTAAATAGGTTTAGCACCAACTCTCGAGATTTTTTCAAATCTAGCCTAAACTTTAAAATGTTCCAGTATGTACACAAATTGTAAGTTTCCCAATCTTATGTGCCTTAGAAATCTCACATTAACTCGAATTTTAATAACACTGAAATCTGCAAACTAAACATGTCAATTGAGAGATGTTAAATTTGAACAATTGTAATTTCAGATAATGTGGTAAACTGTAAGCCGTCTGTGGCATCCGCATAAGCATGGAATGCTGTCATAAAAATAGGCAAGTTGAAGGGGAAAACTCCAAGTTAATATATACGATCAGGAAATAATAGTTCTGGAATAATTCCATAGCCACCTGGAAAGTCAATGCTATATGCAGTAATCAATCTAAATTATTCACAGCCTTATAATCTTAACAAAGAATATTGTTAACAAAAGTTTCACCTGAGAATCATTGCTTTCAATTCTGTGAACTATACGGTCACTTGAAAGTTGCTCAAACTCTGCCATAAACACTATTATATTGTTGACAAGATGGAAAAATACCTTTCTATAGAAAAGCCAGAATAGCTCGAGAAGGTTTCTAATAACCAAGTTCTCAAATATGTTACTGTAAATCTGTAATATTGTAACTCAAACAACAATAAGATACCACGACTAGTTATCCGATTCTAGATATTTCAATGAACTAATGCCATTATCGAGCAAAAAATTCTGATTCCTTCAATGTGCTAACTTCTTTTGTCTTCTGTTTATGGGTCTGACAACGGAAAATGAAAGAAAAAACAAGATGACAACCATAACAGTAAACGATGCAAACTAATACGTTCAATACTAGATCATTAAATGTGATTTTTCCGCACTTTTGGATTTTTCTAAATAAATGTTCCTGGGTGAAGTTATCTTGACATATGACTCTCAACAACTAAAAGAACATATTGCCATAATGCCTAAACACTGGCAGATATCTTTGCCAATGCCATCACTTTTCTCCACCAAAGCAAGAGAAACAAAGGATAGACTGAAGCAAGGACGTGATGTAATCTACTTTAATGGATTTAAACTATTGTAATGAAAACCTAGAGAGATTGACAAAGATGGAAGTACACGAGAGATTTTAAAAAAAGAAGAAAACCTAGCTTCTAATTTTGAATTTATTCATAATTGGCTTCTAAGTTATCAGGATATTGGCTGATATTATTTGGCATGTAACTCAAAGACACAATGTGACGAAATATTAACCTAACATTCCTCTTCGATATGAAGAAATAATGTGTCCATAACTAAGATGAAGGTACATGGTTTAGTATCCTTTATAGTGATATTAGAGAAAAAGTGGAAATACTTCGCTTGCCCTTCTTAGCAAAGATCCTTCCAAACTATTTAGTTCCATTTCCCAGATTAAATCTTTTTAACTACCTAGTGCAAGAATACTCATCTCCAAGTTTGAGATAGTATTTCTGTGATCTATAGACAGAAACCCATATGATTAATAATATGGTTTCAACAATTCTCTTCTTAAAGCCTGACATTTCTATAACAGATGAGATAGTTAAGAATTTTTGAAATTGGTTAGCATGGCGAAATCGAAAATCCTGCGAAAAGGGATCGAGATCGGACTAATTTACAAACATACCAGTATAATAAGAAGATAACGGACAAACAGAAATAGAAGCACAAGCAGAAGACCGAAGGAATCTAATTTCTCCGATCCTGAGCCCAGTAAAATACAATGCTTGATTTGTTTTTGCTCGTGAACATACAAGGCTTCTCTAACAATATAAAAAACGAAAGAGTAAAGAATCCCTCACCTCTTACAGCCCCCACGGGAGGCGATTGAAAGGTGAACCGAGACACGGAACCGTCGGAGATGGGCGAGTCCACCACTCCCTGTGCAGGATTCCTCGAGAAGAAGGCAGAGGCGGCGTACGTCGGCCGCCATGAGAGCCCAGATAGTCTTCTTCCGGCGAGCCTCAGCATCGTTTGCACCAATCGAGATCTCTAGGGCATCGAACTGAAACAAAGACGAGGTTAACATAAATAGCCGAAGTTGATATGACGTGCCTCAGGAACAACGCTCTTA
>JBBPFP010000019.1:6523271-6555802 GCA_037974795.1 Kaempferia galanga
AATTCTTCCATTAGATTAGATCTTGATGAATTTTGAAACGACATTGTTTTTCACATGGATCCTTCTCGATGGTTCCCGTTTTTCCGCTGCGGTTGTGCGAAGTATTCGCCCGCAAAATTTTATTTTGTGCTTGGGGAACCTAACACTATTATCTAGGATTGAGTATTTGGTTAAAATTTAATTTAATTAAATAATCGAAACTAAATAAATTGAATTTTTTCAAATTAGCCGAACTAAATTTTTCAATAAAAAATGAACAAACCTAAATCGATAAAACTTTGATTAATAGAATTGAAAATTGAATTAACGGAAATTATGAGAGATTTATAGATCCGTTAGTATTTATAGATTTACTTATTTATACATTTACCTATTAGTTTATTTATTTTGATTTAGTTGAATAAGAATTTTAAATTAAAATCGAACCAAATTAATTAATATAATTATTTTTTTTTGTAAAATAAGATTTTAAAATAATCAATCAGGTTAATCAGTTTATTACTTTTCTCAGCCCTAATCGGGTCAACCCAACCCCTTGTCCTTAGTCCCCACCCATTTTAATCCTGGCCGAACGCTGAAGGTGAAAAAGAAATAAAATAGAAACAAAATATTAAGGAAAATAAAAATAAAAAAAAAACAGAGAAAACGGAGGAAAAAAAAAAACAAATCTAAGAGGAAAAGAAAACGTTCAGCCCCGGGGAAGAACCGGCGAACGCAAGGTGGGATTGTGTGACGTCGGTTGGATCGCGATCGAGTTTCGTTCTTCTTTTCACTTCTCTCCTCTCAGATCCGTGCGCACCTGATTCCTCTACGATTCGCGCGTCTTGTCCGGTGAGTTATAAATTCCGAGGGCCAATTCATTGTTCCGCTTATAATTTGCATCTTTCAGCGTCGTTAGGTGTATGGAGGCGGGCGGAATTCCTCGATCCTGCGTGTCGTGGCTACCTGAATTCTAGGGCCGATTGAGAAGCCGGATTTTGGGATACGGTTGGAGATCCGCTAGGGTTCTGTATGCAATTTCCTCTCGAATTGAAGCTGCAGTCACGGACTTGGATCTCCTGTTAGCTTGTTTTTTCGTAGGTTTGATTTGGTAAGGGAGGATTCGGCTGGAACTAAGTCGGTGTTTCGGTGGATCAGGAAAGTATCTCTGCCAGCGGTAGGAGAGAAAAGGACCGAACTTTACTTCGATAGCTTTGCTTTGTCGATTATCAAATGGCATGTTCCTCTCCTTCTCATGTGGTAGATCAGACTGACGACGACCACGATTTCTTCAACAATCTAGTGGATGAAGATTTTGGTGGGAATGGATCTCATATTCGTTCTAAAGAAATCGCGAGAGATTTATCTAACGTCAGTCCTGATGATACTGGTACGTTCGTGGATGATCCGGATGATGCTGGATTAATTTCAGAATCAAATGCTCCACAACAAAATCAGACATTGCAGCTTGCAGATTATCCAGAAGATGTTGTGGCTTCTCATGACAGTCCAACTTTGAATTATTCACCAGACAAGGTAACCACATCAGAAAGTTCTTCTGTGAGCGTCCTTGAGACTGCAATGGAAAGCACATCGCCAACTAATAATGTTGGATCTAGGGGGACGTGTATAAAGGAGGTTCAGTGGAGTGCCTTCAGTCTTGGCACACAGCAGTCTGACAATGTTGGGTTGGAAACTTCTTCAGATTTCTTTGTTGAGAATGCCAATCCATCATCTGACAAATGGAATTCAAATGCTGATTTTAATTTTCTCCATGTGGAAAATCAAGTTAAAAACGTGGACACACACACAGATTCCCAGAGTAATCAAGAGTCTCAGCTTTTCAGTTCAGTTATTGATCAGAACACAGGTGGTGTAGATGCACAATACTGGGAGAGACTTTACCCTGGTTGGAAGTATGATTCAATCACTGGGCAATGGTATCAGTTGGATGGCTATAATGAAAACGTAATTACACAACATAACTATACTTCATCAGGAATAGATTCACAGGGAAATTTTAATGACAGTGCAGAAGCTGCTGCTGCCACTTCTAACTTGGGTACTTCAGAAGATCTATATCTTCAGCAGGTTTCGCAGTCAGCTCTGGAGACCATTGCTGAAGAAAGTACATCAGCTAATACTGCTACAACTTACAATTGGAACATTGTTTATCAGGAGAACATGAAATTTCCTCCTAATGTTGTCTTTGACCCTCAGTATCCAGGGTGGTATTATGATACCAACACCCAACAGTGGCATACCCTGGAGTCATACACTCAGACTACAAAAATACCAAATGTAGTTCAGAATGAGGCTATTGCTTCAGCTGGCTTCTCAGAAGGGAGCCATAGTGTATATGATGAAGTTGGTCGACCTGATCAAAGGACTGATATATCCTTAGGGAGCCAAGAGTTTTGGCACGGGGCTGATCTATCAAGCAGCTATTCTCATCAGCAGAACATGCTGCAGGTGAAACAAATTGGCGAAAATAGATTTTCTCAAAACCAGCAGATGCAGAGCTTTTATAAACCAAGCATTGCTACAATAACTCATGCAGATAATAACACGGCCCTTCAGACATTCAAACCAATGGTGAATCATGGTTATGGCTTGACCAATCGGGCAATTATGCAACACAAATCTGCCAATGAAGAAAGTACATATCCAGTTTATCTTCAAAATCTGCCTCATAGTATGCAACAAAGTATATCCAACAGCTTTTTAGGCAATCATAACTCAGTTGACTTTCGACAGCCTTCATTTCAAGATACAAAGGATTCTTATTCCATGTTCTCTCATGCTCCTGATGAAGGCAGATCATCCACTGGGCGTCCTGCACATGCTTTAGTTTCTTTTGGGTTTGGTGGGAAGTTTGTAGTTACTAAAAATAGCAACTCTTCTGGAACAAATTTAGACTATGGAATGCAGGTGAGCTCCAAAATTTTGGGATTGGTTGTGGATGTATTTTAGTGGTTCTACTTTTGTACATCTATTTCTGTGTGTGCACTGCAACTGATTTTTTATTCTTTTTCGCCATTTGGAAGGAATCTCCTGCTGGTGCAATCTCTATTCTTAACTTATCTGAAGTTGTGAAGAATGAACTTGATGCTTCCAATTTTGTTTCTGGCACTGTGTTGGATTACTTCCATTCTTTGTACCAGCAAAAATTTCCAGGCCCTCTTGTTGGAGGGAATGCTTCTACAAAGGATATAAATAAATGGTTGGATGAGAGAATCTTGAGCTATGATGGTCCTGTCATGGAATTCCAGAAAGGGAAAATTTTGAAATTGCTTCTTTCATTGCTCCGAATATCATTGCAGCATTATGGCAAACTTCGATCTCCTTTTGGATCTGATCTATCACTAGAGGTTCTTATAACATTATTGTCATATTAAAACATATTATTTTCGTCTTCTTTCTTGTTACATCTATATGATTTTTTTTCTATGATATATTCCTCATATTTCACAGGCCTTCATGTAAAATTTCGTTTGCTATTTCTTTTGTAACTCATATGTTTTGAATAACATCATAATGTTGGAGTCATTTGTGTGCTATTGTCTTAGTCTTTACTGGACATCTAATGTCCAGATAATAATGACTTCTTTTCAACCATTCCATGTCATAAACATGATTGAATGGAATTTCTTTTTAACATGACAATTCTTTTTCTCCATCATGTTACGGTATGTTATGTTCTCCAGCATCTTAAGTTTAATTGTACGGAGTTTAGCATGACATCCTATGGTAATTTGATTAGCATTAAGTGTTATAGCAAATGAAATCATCAACAAAGATTGGGTAGGTTTGGGCTGATAGTCGTCAGTGTTGCTCAATCTTATGGACAACATAAATGTAGGAATATAGAGGCATAATCTCTGGATGTTTGGATTACAAATTGATCAACAGGCTGTAAGATTCTTTGACTTCTCTTTAGAGTAACCAGAGTACCTATAGCTTTTACTGTTTGGGTTTTGGTGGCTTAGGTTCATCAGGTTATTCAAAAAAAACTTTACTTATTTGGCATCTAGTTTGTGCTCACTAAACTTGCAATGTTTAATAGTTGTCATTTTCACATTTTTTGTGCATAGTGTAAAAAAAAAATCAAGACTGATGTAGGTAGCCTAAATATGAGAAGAGAAATTCATAATGCAAAGCTTCATTATGGAGATGACGAAGAAGTCGATTGTTAACTCAAAATCATCACTGTGAAGTAAGATCCTTCACTTAGATTCTATTGTCTGCCTCAGAAATTGGAGACGAACATGAGTTCATAAAGCAATTTAGAAAGCTGTTTATGAATCCTCTCTTATTAATGATAAGGGGTTTCTTCATCTGCATGAGCTTAATACTATCTTGAACAGATTCTGTGCCCTTTTTTGGCACAATTTCTCTATGACAAAGGAGAAATAGGGGCTCACAACCTCTTATGTGACACTTCAAAAATATTCTGTTAAAAAAAAATTCACACTTAATTTGCATATTCTCTAAAAAATCATTGCTAGTTCATTTTCCTTCTGATTTAAGATAGTATCTCCTTTTCCTTTTGCATAATTGCTGAATGCAGCTTTGGATTTACCAGCTAAGCGTGCGATCAGGTCTTGCATTGCATGAACTAATTTACACAATCCACTGTTGTTAACCTGGCTTATCTGAAAGCTAGAATAAATGTTCTGCGATTGCAATCAGTTCTAAATTAGTAGTAACACTCAGAAGACTATCAGATACCAAATAATCAGACAGCTAGTTTGCTCATGAGTTAATGATGATGCAGTGCATCTGAATTCATGGTTTAAAGACTGCAGCTGACATAATCTGCTTGTAATTAAAATATATTTGGGATACGTTTGTATGGTAGGATGTTCAAAGCAGCTGGGAATTGCACAAAAAATAGCAGGATGTTCAAAGCTACTTTGAATTGCACAAAAATTAAGACATATTTGTGTAGTGAATGTTTTGTTATAGGCTAATAGATGATACATTATAGAGGCCTCCAATAAGATTGGCATCTCTCAGTGGCTTTAAATATTAGTCATCATCTGTTCCTTGTGTACAGAGCTGTTTTTATGCAGTTTCTCTGTCTGTTCAGATTTGAAGCATGCACAGTTGCACACTTTTTAAACAAGAACTAACAAAGAATAATCATACTTCCTCCTGATTTTGATTTTTGAATTCTTCAAATTTGTGCATTTTTCTTATTATTTCTAAAACTATCATTCTCTCCCTTGTAGGATTTAAATGGTCCAGAAGATGCAGTATGCAAACTTTTTGCTTCCTCTAAAATTAGTAGTCCTTTTGGAGGTTATGATTCCTATGCTCATTGTTTGAATAATATTCCACCAGAAAGTCAACTTCAGGTATTGTGAATTCATCCAAGGTTTTATTCATATTGTCTAGTGAACTGCCTGTAGAAGTCTATATTCTGCACATTTCTTTAGGCAACTGCCGCTAGGGTACAAAGCCTTCTTGTTTGTGGTAAAAGGAAGGAGGCTCTCCAATCTGCACAAGTAGGTCAGTTGTGGGGCCTTGCTCTTGTTCTTGCTGCACAGCTTGGAGACAAGGTTTGTGTACTGCGTTCTTTTCTGTGTGATTAAAGAACTAGTTTACTTGATTTTAATTCAATTTTAGATAATTCCTTTTTTCATGTTCAAGTGATTATAAATTGAAGATGCTTTTTTCATGTGAGTAATTGTAAATGGAAGATTCATTATTAACTCTGTTTCTCATAAAAGATGGGTACAGTTTTATGTTGACACAGTGAAGAAGATGGCACAACATCAATTTGCATTTGGTTCACCTTTACGATCACTATGTCTTCTTATTGCTGGGCAGCCTGCAGATGTATTTTCAGCAGACAACGCAGTTAATTTCTTATCTGTGGCTTCACCTATACAGTTGGCAGAGGTGATTTAAATTCTAAATACTCTACTTCTAGTTATCATTTCAATTTTCAAATGAAGTTTCCGGTGGTTTTTCACTTCAAGTTAAAAGTATGCTTTTGCCTGATATGAATTCACTCTTGGCTGAGATATTGAAAGTTAATCTCTAATCAATAAAATTAATGTGATTGTTGTGGCAAGGGCCTATGTTAGTTTCATGGCTGTTGACTTCTTTTAGCAATTATGGTAACTGTACCTTTTACATGATTCAAACATTTGTTAGTCCTGCAGTAATTAGTTAATTTCTATTCACACTCTTTCTGCATGTTCTCCTTTACAGTGATTTTCAGTTTGTCATTAACAATGGGATTGAGGGTGATAGGATCAAGAGCAATAAGGTTGTGGATGAATCCATATCACCTAGTTTGTTAAAAATAAAAAAATAAAAACAAAATAAAGGCCACCAGCAATTTCTGTGCCACTGTGTGGTGAGAATGGATGTAAGAATACCATTTATATAATATCGAACATACCCTCGTTTTAGTGTGCATCCTTTATTCCTTTCTTAAATCAAAGTTTACAATACTAAACCCAATCAGCTACTTAGGATTGTTTAACTTGCTAAAATCTAAATGGGAAGTAGACAACAAAAATTGGAAAGTTTATCAAACATAATAATCCCAATAAAATGCAATTCACAACCAAAATGTGGAGTTGTTTTTTCTTCTTTTTTTTTTTTTTTTGGTTTTTCAATTTCTTAACTTTGAACTGAAAAAATATTGTCATGTTGACACTACATCTGTCAAATTGTGGTTGGTTTAACCAGTTAAACCTGAAATAATTTTGTTAACCACTTCAACCACTAGTTTAATTATGACAAAATTTTCTAGAATGCATATAAAATTTACAACAAATAATTATGAGGATGATAATAAAGTTGCACTTCTGAAAATAATATCTTTTGCTGCTGGTAATCAGCTATCAGAGATCACCTGGAAGGATCAATCTGTACCCTGCACTAGTCTTGGGTAACGATGTCCACTTTGATATTGATTTGAGCTTGCATGTTAGTTGTTGTGCTCCATGGAGTTAGTATGATAAGTGAAATGGAATAAAGCACAATTATGATTATTTAGGACTCAGAATTGTATTTGATTGGGAAACAATGTCATAGATAGCCATAACTTGAGGTTTCTCATTGGATGTAAATATTTGAAGACTGGGATTTAGAATGTTTTTTTTGTAAGTAAAATTTACAATTCTATGTCATGTGCAAGCATCAATGCTGGAAATCATACTTGGACAACAGATATTAGAATTAGCTAGATCAAAGGGCGAACTAGTTTTATAATTTCTAAAATGAAAAATTGCATGATGGAATTTGCCAAAGCTCACACATCTTTCAATAGAACCTGGTCCAGGATGGCAAATCACAATTCTATTGTTTTGGACACTAATAGATGATCATGGCAACCATGCCATTGAGAAGAGGTCTTGTTAATGATAATAAAATGTAAGGAATTAATCAATGTGGTAGCAGACTCCATCAGACTTGTGAGCACCATTGGTTGTTGATTTTGTAGATCCTGAAATATAGAGTTAAGGAGATCAAAGGCGACAAAACAATTCACAGATCTTCAAAGAGTTCAAATGAATAATAAGTTTATTGGACATGCCAAGAATATAAAGAACCTTATCCTTTAATAAGGATATGTGAACCATCAACAAAGGAGACAGGTAAAGTTGAAGAATGGGAAAAACTTATGGCTACTTTTCTTGAGAAGAGGCAACAAATTAAGCAAGAACAGAGCCTTGTATTTTATCACAAAACTAATAGTCGAAGTGGAAGTAGTGGCAAGAAATTATGATGAAAGTGGCATTATAAAGTCCTGAAACTGTTCATACTTGATTAAACTAAAAGTAATGATCATGGAGCTAGAGCAGAGGTACAGGTTGATTGAGTGACAATGACTCATGCAGTAGGTTATTCATACTTATCCCCACAAGCTTTGATGGATGATTGGTGTAACCACATTGGGAATATCATCCACAACCCTGACTGAAAGATCCAATGTGGAATTAAGCACACAACACATATAACTAACAACACTAATAATCTAACTTCAATGATCCAATGATTAGGTGCTACTTTCGTATATTCTGTCAGGTATTCAGATCCTTCCTAATAACTATACTTGTCAATTCTTTCCATTTCCATATGAAAAGCATAAACATTTTCCCCTTTTAAGCAGTTTCATACTAAGACTTACTAAAAAGCATAAACATTTTCCCCTCTTAAGCAATTTCATGCTATGACTTACTAAAGGTGCCACATTTATTTTTCTCCTTTTACCTTTTCAATACTATATGCTTTGAGTAATCAGCGGAAGTAGATGAATTTCCATACAGTCAAGGCATTCGATCAAGTGTGCCCCTGTTTGGTGAGTGAAGGGTATCTGATATTTCTCCTACCCTTAGTTTTACTAATATCTATTTCATTTTCACTTTTATTCCATCTCCTTTTAGTAGCAAAGCTTGCTTGTCATTCCTATGAACTTCATTTTTGAACCACTTTATGTCATCTTATTAAATGTGAATTTTTGTACCATCATCTCTGATTTCAGGCACATATGATTTCATCGCAGTTATGTGCATAACAACTGAAAGTACAAAAAAAAGAGGGTTGCGGCTCTAATCATTGATCGAATTAGCACAAGGGTTTCTCATTGTGTTGGCATTTTAATCCCATAATTGCCAAATAAACAATTTATATATAGTCTCTTACACAAGAATTGGCTAACAGCAAATTCTGTTTCAATTCTAGTTTGTTAGTGACCCATTCTCCTTTGATCTCTTTGGGATGAATGTCAGTTTGTCAACATTAACTTAAACATTATTCTCTTAAAACGTTAATTGCCAACAGTTTTTCTCTTTTACAAGTAATTGTTTGTTCGATAATATTAGTTCACTGTCAATGTGTAATCTGAAATTCATCTCGATATACTTTAGAGTTCAGTTTTGGACCTCATTGACTTCTCAAATGATTGACAGGTTAAATCCAGTGGTATGTTGGATGAGTGGCAAGAAAATTTGGCAATTGTAACTGCAAACAGAACAAAAGATGATGAATTGGTAATTATTCATCTTGGAGATTGTCTGTGGAAAGACAAAGGAGAGGTTGGCACCCTTTTGCCTTTTGTTTTTATCTGATTCTTTAGGCATTTATTTTGGGTTAACTTTCTCAATTAATATTGCTGTAGGTAACTGCTGCTCACACTTGTTACTTGGTTGCTGAAGCAAATATTGAACCATATTCGGACAGTGCAAGACTCTGTCTTATTGGTGCAGATCACTTGAAGTATCCAAGAACATATGCTTCACCTGATGCTATTCAGGTTTGTTTTGGTGTCTTTTTATGTTTTTGGTAATATTTATAAATGCTTTTGTAATTTATCATCATTTGCATGTGTGTTTGATTATTGTGGTCATTTCGCTTGCCTTACCTACTCTTTTGAGAATTGACGACAACAACAATTAAGCCTTATCCCATTAGGTGGGATCGGCTATCTTTTGAGAATTGAACATAATGAAAATATCATGGTCAAATTTTGGTAGCAAGAGAACAACTTTATGGTTTCAGAACTCTTGCCAAAAATTCTTGATTTGTGTAGGATTGAGTTTTACTTTCGTTTCATTAGCAGTTGATAATATGAATGCTAGGTGTTTATGAACAACCAACAAGCATTTACAGGGATATGTTTGGTTCCCTTTTGTTTACTGCTACAAGCTATGCTTGGATGATACAAAGTCCAATGAGCTGAATTTCCAATTTAACATTTCATTTTTCTTTCCAAATTTAGCTGGGAGGCATTTACTTTGTGTTTATTTCACTGGTTAGCCCTTCTGATGTGTAGTTATTAGCTGAAAATTTTGAATTTCTATGATAATTTGGTAATTCTTCAAAGACAAAATAGTTAATAGTTGTATTGACCATGTTTTTTTTTTCATTTACATGTCTATGTGAACTTTCATTCCTTAGTGTCGATTGAAAATTAACTTTATGTGGTCTAGCTCCTGCCTCCAGGACCTTTATGTGAATTTCAAATAACCAATTAACTATGGGAAAATCCTCTGTACAGCGAACAGAACTTTATGAATATTCAAAGGTGCAAGGAAATTCCCAGTTTATCCTACTACCTTTCCAGCCATACAAGATAATTTATGCCCACATGCTCGCTGAAGTTGGGAAGATCTCTGATTCATTGAAGTGAGTCGTAAGAGTTTGTTTTTCTCTGCCATCCTTCTTACTTTACATATTTAGATCAATTTAGGTACTGTCAAGCTGCTTCAAAATTGCTGAAGAGTTCTGCTCGTACTTCGGAGCTTGAAATTTGGAAGTCAGTGTTATCCTCTTTAGAAGATAGACTGCGTATTCACCAACAGGTAATTGTAATATGGGAAGCTTGTCTACAACCCGCAGAGCCGACATTTTTTGCGTTGCCTTATATCTCTTTACTGTATTTGTCCAGGGTGGTTATGGTTCAAGCTTGGCTCCTGGGAATCTAGTTGGGAAGCTGCTTACCACCTTTGATAGATCTATTCATCGCATGATTGGTGCGCCAGCAGCGCCTCTTCCACCATTGCCACCGGGGAATGTAAATGATAAAGAAACATCATATTCAGTTGCCCCTAAAATATCAAATAGCCAGTCAACAATGGCTATGGAAACATCATATTCTTTAGTTCCATCAGCATCAGTGGAGACCATGACTGAATGGTCAAGTAATAATACCAATAAAATTAGGCACAATAGAAGTGTTTCAGAACCTGTGTTTGGACAAATCCCAAAACAGGTAGGATTTCGCTCTTTCTGTGTTGAAAATCAGTCATCTTGTTAGGAAAGCCAATTCCTTTTTCAGTAGTTAATTTCTTTTTAAAATGGGAATATTAATCGTGTTTTTACTGTCTTTGTTGGAATATTATCAAAGGATTCGAGCTCAGACGGTGCACAGAGCAAGGCAACATTTGGTGGCTCGCGCTTTGGACGCATTGGCTCACAACTTTTACAGAAAACCATGGGATGGGTGTCGAGATCACATCAACAGGTATTTTCATCGACATAATATGACTGCTTATTTCATGTATATTCTTTTTCTGACACCCCTCCTTTGCTCTCGGGTTAACATACACTTCTTACAATGCCAAGGCAAAACTGGGCGAAAGGAACAAGTTCTATTACGACGAAAAGCTTAAGAGATGGGTGGAGGAAGGAGCTGATCCTCCAGCAGAGGAACCTGCCCTTCCCCCACCTCCAACAGCAAAATCATTCCAGGATGGTATGCTGGATTACAAGATCAGTAATACTTTCAAGAGCGAAAACATGATCGATGATACTTTCAAGCAAGTAAGTCTTGACGGACCAGCAGATGAACCTTTGGCTCCATCGAAACAGAATTCTGCAATACCACCCAGCCAAAATCAGTTCTCAGCACACGGCAAAGTAGGCATTCGGTCCAGGTCGACTCTCTTATCTTCCTTATTTGTATTTTTTCCTTCCATGTATTTTGCTGGTTCTGGTGTCAACACACAATTTGGCATTCCTTAGATATGTGGATACATTCAACAAGGGCAGCGGCGGCGGTGGCCCCTTCACAAAACCTTTCCAGTCACCTGCACTTCCGTCAACAAAACCATTGGTCGGTACAAAGTTTTTCATGCCCGCCGCACCTCCATCCACCGAGGAAAGGCCGACTGATGCAGCCGGCGAAAACAACCAAGATGCCACTAGTACCACTGGCGAAGATCCACCTGAATTTGTGACAAGAGAAGCATCCTTTTCCCCACCAGCTTCATCCTCCATTCCTTCCACTGGCGAAGATTCACCTGAATCCGCAACAAGAGCAGCATCCTTGTCCCCACCAGCTTCATCCTCCATTCCCCGGTTCCCGAGCACGAGCAGCATTGCACATCTTGGGAACACAGACTCTGGAGCTGCTTCTTCCTTGTCCAGATCGAGAGCCACATCCTGGAGTGGGAACTACGAGCTACTCAATCAAACTACAACAGGCAGGAGGCCATGGCAGGGCCCTACAATGTTCTCACCCACTCGCAGTACACCAGCCAGCCCAATCGGCAGCTCATCGACCTTGCAGCAGAATGATGCTTCTCTCTCGGACGACCTACAACAGATTGAACTCTAATTCATCCCTGCGCGAGCATGAGTTTCCCATCAAACCTACATGATGCTGGTGTTGGATTACGAGGAGGTCGCTAACCAGAAATCTATCGTCGCGACAACTACAGTCTTCCTAAACTACAGAGGCCAGGGAGGCCTTAAGGTCATACAGTGGCATCCTTCTACATGGAAGCATGTGTACAGATGATTTGTTGATTTATCGATCTCATACGATTTTTGCATGAGAGAAATATATGAAAAAACGGCGGTTGTTCTTGTTTTTTTTTTGAAGAGTCATGTGTATTGACTTTCATTTAGTGAGATAAAAGCTTGATTAACTGTAAGAGCAGATGTAGAGGGGTCAAAATTTGTATTTTGCACCGTTACTTAGAGTTTAACACTCCAATATTTTCGAAAGACATTCTTTAAAAAAGAATATTAATATGTGTTTGCGGTTGGAGTATTAAATTTAATATTTAGAGTTGTAAATAAATTCAACAACCACAAATTTTTTTTTAAAATTATGGTTAACTATCAAAAATTGCCAAATGGGGATCAACCTCGCCACGTCAGGACACACCCCGGGAGTATAAAGGTTCAATTTTGCTCCATTCAGATCGTGCCACGTGTACACTTTTAAAAAGAAATTATTTAAAAATATGTCAGAGTGTGCACACGTGGCACGATCTAAATGGGGTGAGAGTGTTGTCCGCACTGGCAGGATCGATTTAACCGGTTGGTAGATAGGTGGAATGTGGGCCGATCCGGGTCCGATCTGATCGGACGACCCCTGATCTGATTGCTCGGTTGGCCGGGCGATCAGACGGTCGGGACGAAATGGACCAGGGGCGGACGATTAAAAAAAAATCAGTGCGGATCCCTAACTCTAAAAATAGATAACGAAAATAAGGGTCGGGCGGGCATCCGCAATGGAGGGGGAGGCGGAAGCATCGGCGGTGGAGATCGCCAGTTCGGCGGCCGGTTTGGGAGGGCGGGCGTGGGAGTTCTTAGAGAGAGTCCGATCGCGCGCGCCGCTCGTCCAGTGCATCACTAACTTCGTCTCCATGGATCTGATGGCCAATGCACTCCTGGCTGCCGGCGCTTCGCCAGCCATGGTCCACTCCCTCCGCGAGATCGAGGACTTCACACCGCGGGTTGACGCTCTCTGCGTCAACATCGGCACGCTCTCCGACGGCTGGCTCCCTTCCATGCAGGCCGCGGCTGCAGCCGCTTCTCGCGCCGGGCGCCCCTGGGTGCTCGACCCTGTTGCCGTGTCCGCTTCCGAATTCCGGATGGAGGCGTGCCTCGGCCTGGTGGCCCTTCAGCCGACTGTGATCCGAGGGAACCCCTCCGAGATCATTGCCCTCTCCTGTGCGTGCAGAAATCGCGATTCGAAAGTAAATTTCTCGCCTTTGCTTGTATTAATTTAACTGTGGTATCGAATTTTGTTGCATGATAACTATCCGATCATCTGGTACACGAATACCGGATTTTTAAATAAGAATAAATCGAAGATAAATGACAAAAGAATATGCGATGATCAATATGCCCTTTTAGTGCAACGAATTTGCAAATGATCTTCAAAGGGCAATTTTGTTGCCCTTTTTGGTTACATAGTAGTCGGAGCACAATAAATTTCGAGCTTGGAATGATCTGTATCCACGATTTTGTTGGTTTAAACTGTAGGCCTTAGCTGTTACACTTGGTATGTCTCTTACTGATTTGTCCAAATCGGATTCTATTTAGAATCTTGTTTGACTTTGATGAATAGATATATTTCATCAATTTAAATTTATCAAGATTGAGATCTTTTCTAGAAACAATGAACCTATGATAACAGACTCATTAACCCAGTCCATGTCAGATTCTGTTAAGGATCTTGATTGTCTAAACAAATTCTTGATATAGGATCATAAGATCCTAAGTCTAGATTGAAATCATGGAAATTGTGCTCCGTTAAGGTGTGTTTTATTTTATCATGCATCACATATGTTCTAAATAAGAGAAAAATAATCCTGTACAATAGGAGTCAATATAGTTGGTTAATTCATATTTTTTTTGGGTCTTGCTATTTCTTTTACTAACTTATTCTTACATCTATATATGTTTTGGTATCTTCTATTCACTCAGTACTTTTCTTGCTATTTATACAAGTCTATATAGGTATTTGTTGCTGAACATTAGGGTGTTCTGTTTTGTATCATCTGCTTTATTAGAAATTCTGGTGTGTGAGTTATGCATTCTGGAGAGGATCCTAAGATGGAAAATACCATTTTTGTATCTGTTTAAACTTTATTCAAACTTCGTGTCATAATGTGTGTCATTGAGTTATTGTCTTTGCCAGTTGCCTGTTAGCATCTTAAGTTAAACTTCTAACTATTGTGCTCTATAATTTGGTGTTATGATACATAAAATCCATGGTATGAAGATTTTCCACTCATCTATGCTCGATACTATTTAACAAATATCTGTCATTCCCCACAAAAGATAGAAATGCAATTGCGCATGGCATTTCTAATTCTAACTAAACAATTACTACATATCAAACAAGAGACAGTGGGTACTTTATGTTGAGTTAGGAAAATTAGTGATCTTATCATTTGTTTCTGTGATTAAATTAGTTGCTTCATGTGAAAGAATTATCCTACAACCTATTTCTGCTTATGTTTCTGCCATCTCCACTGATAGTCTATATGAGATTCATTGTTTTCTTCCTTGGTAAATTTGACACATAGCAATAAGAACTTGATTAGCCACATGATTATTTTTATTTTAGCTTGCAAAAGCTCATATACTTAGACTAGCACATAAGACCTCATTTTATTATTGTCTCTAATGAAGCTTCCTTAAATGGTAACCTGGTCTGTCCAACAACTTAGCATTCCAGGTGGCTAGAAAGGATTTGACAGAATTCCTTGGATTAGGAGGATGCCACATATTTGACCTTTTTGTTTTGTTTTGTTTAGGAAGGATGGGATATACTTCTTTTGGAGCTTTTACCTTTATAAGGTGTTGTTCACCTGGACCACAGTTAGAAGGGCAAATCGAATAATTCATAACTAGGTCCTAGAGGTCCTTCTGCACCTTGGTCCATTATATAAGACTTTCTTGTTCGAGTTAGGATCTGACAATGACAGTTCATTATTTGAGGGAAATGGAAGGTGTGTCAGTTCATTTGCTACATAATTATGGTCAAGATTTGAAATACCAGTTTCATTCCCTGCATGAAACAATACGGTGTCAGGTGTCATGCTGTGCCGGGCATGCTGACAGTAGGTAGGAGGATAGCATTGGAGAGTATGAGGAAGAGGATTGTAGGATAAAAGGGGAGAAGGAATCTGCATACCTTGCAGAAACCCATATTTGTCCTGCCACCGCTTGTGAAATAACTGGCTGAACTAGAAATTGCTCATGTATGTCACAGGATGCCCTTTACCACAGCCCTGAGGCTTCAAGTAGGTTTCATGTGTCAGTTGATGCATGAAACTAGATGTTTCACTTGTGTTGATCGACACAATGAATTTTCAAACCTCAATTCTATAGCAAACTACTGTCTTCCTTCTAGAAGTTTTACCTCAATACTGCCTTTCTTCTAGGTTTTCATTTTACATTAAGTGCTGGTTAAACCACATAAAATTTCCTCACAAATAGCTAAATTCTTTTTTGATTTTTTCCAATCACTTCTCATGTCTTACAAAACCTGGCAAGCAGGGTGTCGACAGCTCCCACGAATCACTGGACGCTCTGGAATCCGCCAAGTCACTGGCATTCAGGAGTGGCTCCATTGTCGCAGTGTCTGGAGCCATTGACTTAATAACAAATGGAAAGAAAGTTATAGCTGCAGAGAATGGAGTGGCCATGTTGCAGAAGATAACAGCAACCGGATGCACTGTCACAGCTCTGATTGCAGCCTTTGTTGCAGTTGAGCCATCAAATCCTTTGGAAGCCACTGCTTGCGCTCTCTCCGTCTTCGGATTAGCAGCAGAGCTGGGTTTCGAAATGGCAAGGGGGCCGGCCTCCCTGCGAGTCCATATGATCGATTCTCTTCATGGTCTTGACGCGAATACAGTTCTTGCCAGGGCTCAAATCTCTGTTGTATTGTAAAAGATAGCAAGAACCGTATCCTTCATTTTTTACATGGGATTGTTGCAGCCTTTACTTCCATCTAAGAAGCTTGATGTATTCACAAATTTAGTTGAGATATTAGTTTTTGGTTCGAACGATGCATTGAATAATCAAAGTAATGTCTACACTAAGCTTAATGTATTCACAATACATTTTAGATAAAAGAGTTAATATGTACATTTATTAATATAACCTTGTGTAATGTTTTTATAACACACATATTTTTCATATGAATTCCTAAACAATAAAAAATATTAACATATTAATGGTTATTAAAAAAATTATTATTATTATTATACTTAAAAATTTTAAAATTATATATTATGTATCCATGGATGACTGAATTGAAGCACCCATCCCAAAATGAATTGAAGTCATTCGGGCATCCCAAAATGAATAGATTTGGGGCACTCTGACCCATGTGGCAAAAGGCAAGAGGTGTCCAGGTAAATTTCATGCACCTAATTTTTTTTTCAATTTTATGCTTAATATTTTTTTTATACTTAATATTATAACTCAATTCTAAATCCTAAAAAAAAATTCTTAAAATAAATTAAAAAAAATGATCGAGGCACCTAATATAAGGGAGCCCATATATATATATATTGAAAAACTTAAAAAATGCAAGCTAGATTTTCTACAACACAATATACCATATATACAAATTGAGATTAAACTGACAAGCAATTAAAATCAGCAAGCTAAAATTGCAGTCAGCTTGGCCTCTGGCCTTCAAAAGAAGAGCAATACAGCATATCACAAGAAAGCTACTTCAACACTGTGTTATCAGAAGAGTTCTGTTGCCATTTCTGCTCAAATCTCTTGCTCAAGCCCAACTAACATATCAAAAAGTAGTAACATAATAACTAGCTAAAGCACCAACTGTTGGGGCCAAGTGGCCAACAGACCAAAAAGTCAGTTCCAATCTTTGTAAGCACACACTGAACATGGAAAGTAAGAAACCATGAATAGTAACTGCCAAGAGATCCCGCTTATCTCATTGCGGGGGTGCCTAAATGGAAGTTTAACACCGTCAGACCTCATTCCTCTCTGCGCATTTTAAATTTAAGTGACGCTTCCTTGTAAGAAGCGACCTTCCCAGCTGCCCTTCTCAGTGGTCTTCCCACTGAAGGTCTCCTCCCATGTTCTTCATTGGAAAAGTGTAGCAAGCCACTCAAATCCTCTTCTTCCTTCTTTACTTGATCAGTACGACCTTGTGAACTGGAAGAGTCCAGCTCAACAGTTTCATTATGCGATAGTTCAGTAATTGACTGAACACCCATTTCAATATCCTTGACATCATGCAAACTCTCTGCAGGTTGGTGTGATTCAGCAGTAGAATTAACTGACCTTCTTCGTAAGGACCTCCTGCGCTAACATAAACAGTTTCGACATTATTGGAGCAGAAAAGAAAAAAACAACCAAAGGTATACCATAAATTACCTTCTTCCATCCACCTTTTCTTCTGATTGTACTGATTGGGTCAGGCTAGTTGTGTCTAAAGCTGCAGGGAGGTGTAAATGTTGGATAACCAAATGTTTTCAAGTTGCATACAATCACATTTAGATTAAAATGTCTAACAGCAAGATATTACCTTGTGTTTTTAACTTGCGCTTATTTGCGTTGCAGATCTTCTTTTCTATTGTTGTATGACATGCACCTTTAGCAGCTTCATGGTGATCGGTTCCTTCCCCCTTTGCATGCCGATTTGAAAGAAGATAAATCAGAAAGAATCAGATAGTCAAAGAAACAAAATTAATTCAATATGTACCTTGGTATGTTCTTCATTAGAAAAATGTGGCAAGCCACTCAAATCCTCTTCTTCCTTCTTTACTTGATCAGTATGACCATGTGAACTGGAAGAGTCGAGCTCAACAGTATCATTATGCGATAGTTCAGTTATTGACTGAACACCAATTTCAATATCCTTGACATCATGCAAACTCTCCACAGGTTGGTGTGATTCAGAAGTAGAATGAACTGACCTTCGTAAGGACCTCCTGCACTAACATAAACAGTTTTGACATTACTGAAGCAGAAAAGAAAAAAAAACAACCAAAGGTATACCACAAATTACCTTCTTCCATCCACCCTTTCTTCTGATTGTACTGATTGGGTCAGGCTAGTTGTGCCTAAAGCTGCAGGGAGGTGTAAATGTTGAATAGCCAAATGTTTTCAAGTTGCATGCATTCACATTTAGTTTAGAATGTCTAACAGCAAGATATTACATTGTGCTTTTAACTTGGGCTTATTTGTGTTGCAGATCTTCTTTTCTATTGTTGTATGACATGCACCTTTAGCAGCTCCATCGTGATCGGTTCCTCCCTCCTTTGCGTGCCAATTTGAAAGAAGATAAATCAGAAAGAATCAGATTGTCAAAGAAACAAAATTAATTCAATATGTGCCTTGGTATTGGCTTTCTGATTAGATTCTTTCTTTTTTGACCTCTCTCTCTCCTAAAACAAAAACCAGGCTTATTAGAAGAATATTGCCTGGAATATATATATATTGGTGTGTGAAGTACCTCAATCTCCAAAGACTTCAATTGAATGGTTGATCTTGCACAACCAAGCTCATGTTGCAATTGCTTTAGCTACATAACAAGATGGACAACTTTGAGATAATGCATACCTAAGAAAGCTCAACTAACATGGCTTGCATGACACATTTTTTTGTCATAATAAAGGAATTTTGAATTTCCAAATTCAACTAAAGAGGTTAAGTACAATACTCACTCTGTCTTTTCCTAAGTTAAGCTCCTGCACAAAGAAAACCAAACTAGTTATTATAACTGAGGACTATCAGATTGGATGATGACAAAGCATATGGACAGATGGCATACCCCCAGCATCTGAGAGTTAGCTCTTGCAAGTTCCCAGTTTTGTTGATTGGCTTTCTGCAATTGGAGCTCAAGTTTCTGGCACTGGATGCTGCGTTTCTGCAGCTCTATGTTGGTCAACCGTATGATCTCACTGCAAACAACAAACATGCCAACCAAAGCACTCAAAATACTCAAAACCATAGTTGGGCCAAAATTCCACAAGTTAGTCAAAATAATTTAGCGAAATTTGCTGACTTCCGTTCTGCTACAGCCTTCAACAAAGCATTATTTTCCTGTAATTAGAACCAATTCATCAGATCAAAAGGTGTACAAAAAGAAAATACATTGCTTTGCTCAAGAGCAGAAGGCGAAACAAAGGAACGAAAACGATGAGATAAAGTGGAGTACCGTCACCAACTGAGCGACGTGGTCCTTGAACCTTGGAGAAGGCATCAGCTTTATGTTTTCTTTATCCCCATCAGTTTGGGATGGGCGGCCATTTCCATTTCCGTCAGAACCCATAGTGTTGGAGATATCCGACAACCCCTTCCTTGACTGATTGTTGACCGTCGAATGCCTCTTCTGCTTCTTTTCCAGTCCAGTCTTCGCGTCTACAATCAAACCGATGAGTTATCCAAGGAAACCGAAAACCCTAAACCCTTCTACTAGGTGTAACCCGAGGAACAAACCCACAAAATTACCAAGGGTTCATGGCGGTAGCATAGAAGAGAGCTTTAAAAAAGATACCTGTGGCGCCCGCGTGGTTGATTAGCAAGCGAGGAAGGTCGCCACCGTCCATGGAAGATCGGAGAAGGAAAAAAAACACCCCCGTTACTCGTCCACTCCTCTTCTACTACGCGAGAGATAAGAGGAACAGGGAGGAAGGAGGAGGGCGGCGGATGCGCTCGGCTGCCTCGCCTCCTAGATGAAGAGGTAGAGCTCCGGCGGTCCTTTTTGAAATCGACCCCAATTGCGGCCCCGTCCTCCAGCCACATCTGGTTTGGGCCCCTCTTTATTGGGCCGGTTTTCTCGTTTCATTCCCCTCTTTATTGGACCCCAATTTCTCACAAATGGCCACACGGTTCATTGTGTTGTCGTGTGATTGATTCTCAGCTGATGCGAAAATTTTGCAGATTATCTCACTATGTGCTATTGTTGTGGGGTAAATTTTTTTTTTATGATTTATCTGTTTAAATCTAACCGGAAAACCATTTGAGATGTAGTACCAAACCCATTCGATCGTTGAAAAAGAAGTCAACCTTCCATTCATTTGATTTTTCATTAAAATATAGCATCGCAAAAGCAAAATTGATGAAAAATAATGGACAACGAGATTCAATTAATTCTTTATTAGGAAGAAAAACTTTTCATATGATGAAACTTTCACCGTTCCTCACCCAAAGAACACAACAATGAAATGTAACTCTTTGAAACAAGAAACACACAAAGAACACATTCTAAGCAAAGTGCTCCCAGTTTATTAGTAGTAAACTCTCCGGTCTAGGCATCCGACTAAAACTTCTCTTGATTGCTCAGGACGTATAAAAATATGGTATCAGATCACTGAACATATATACATGCGGAAACTACGAAGTATTATGACGTAATAAACGAGTATCACAGCATTCTAAGCATTTTGTTCGACACAGGTATAACCAATCTCGGAAGGCTCAGCAGCCTGGTGCATCAGAGCTAGAAGACTTCCAGCTTTTCTCTTGGCCCTTTCCGTGCCAGTCTCAAGAAGTTCTTTGAGTGCTTCTTCCGCACCCACCTCCTTAGCAACCTTGAGGTTCTGCTCAACGCCACTACAAAGCGAATACATCAATGCAGCTGCACTCTCGCGAACCCGTGATGATCCACTTTTCATTAGTTTCACCAGGAGAGGAATAGGGTGAGAACTTGCAATTGCCGTCTTACAATCTTGATTGTTTGAAAGGATTGCCAATATTCCTAATATTTCATCCATCATACCCAGTGTAGGATCGACCAACATCGTGATCAAATGGTCAACAATGCCAGCTTTCACAGCGATAAGTTTGTTACCATTGTAAATGCAGAGGTTGAAAATTGCAGTAGCAGCATCTTTCTTACCTCTTGGACTTCCTTCACATAGCAGGGAAATAAGTAGAGGAATCGCCCCAGCTTCCCCTATCAGGATTTTGTTTGAATCTACAACTGACAAACTAAATAGAGTAGCCGCAGCATTCTCTCTTGCTTCCATAGTCTCACTTTGCAGGACTTCCACTATCTTTGGTATTGCTTTCTCTTTCACAATAATATGTTTGTTATCATCGTTTATGGAAAGGTTAAGGAGTGCCGTAACTGCATGCTCCTGCGTTCTTGGATCTGGAGATGAAAGGAGTTGTATCAGTAAGGGGATTGCACCTGCTTCAGCAATACATATTCTGTTGTCGGCATTTCTCTTTGCAAGCAATCGGAGTTCACCAGCAGCTGCTCTTTGGATTTCTTGGCTGCCATTTACCAACTTAGACATTAGTACCTTGATCCCAGCCTGGTTACAATCAGAATTGTTTTCTGGTTTCATGTTACTGTGCTTTTTGTTCAGTTCAATGCCATTGGCGTCACACCACTGCGCTATTAAGCTCTTCAAGATGAAATTGGGGGTGAGAATAGTGTGAGATAGAGGTTGTTGTGTCTTGGGGCAGGTCTTGTGGCCATTTTCAAGCCATTTCTGGATGCAAGATCTCTCATACGTCTGCAGAAATACTCACATTACTAGAATGCCTTTATTTATCTTTCAAAGAAAAACAGATTAGGATAATACAAAAAAAAGTAGAACAGTATGTTATTTTCTTGATTACCAGTCCTGAGGATATAATGACAGGATCCTTCATCAATTCAAGTGACATTGGACACCGAAAATCATCTGGGATCACTGGTGATCTGTGTTTGGCAAAGCTTGTCTTCCTATCCATGCTAGAAGAAGCTAAGTTTTCTGATAGTACACAATCTTTAATCTTCTTCAACAATAAGGACATGTCATCCACCGAGACATCAGGTTCTCCATCACTTGAAATGACCATTTCATTTAGAGCGACCGACTCCTTGATGATGTCATTCTTATTTTTGAGTTGAAGCTTTTCTGATATTCTTTTGATAACACTGGTATCACTATAATTTTCATTCAGTGCCCAACTTAAATCTCTGTGAAGTTGCAGATCAGGCAATTCCATAGTGTCTTTTGCTCTATGAAGATGGGAATGCAAAAGTTCAATCTGCAAATGACAAAACAGAAAAATCATGTTCATCCATAGATGATTAAAGAACAAAAATCAAAAGAGAGCCCCTTTTTATTGGAATCATCAAAAGGGCACCCAACTGGCCTCAAGCTTCCGCCACATGCATTAAATCATGAACCAGTCGTGAGCGTTGTAGCAGCTACGAAACAGTAGTTGCTATAAATATTGTAGCAACATATATGTTAGGTAAGCAGGTCGAATTCATATTGTAGCCACTACAATGTGAATGTGTACGTGAATCCGAGTTGTAGCATATACGAAATTGTAGCGGCTACAATATGAATGTTTTTTTATCAGGTTAGCTATGCGTTGTAGCAGCTGTAGCTACTACAACATATATAGAGCTATGAAATCGTAGCTGCTTGTTGAACACATCAAATCCATTTGACACTATATTTAATGCTTGTGGTACAGATAGTGAGGGCAACTATATCATTTTGTAGAGGGAGATGGTGGGATGGGTCACCCTTTTGATTAAAAATAAAAAAGGGGTGCCCCTTTGATGATTCGGAAAAAATGGGGCGCACTCAATGAGTAAATGAAACAAGGGAAATACTTCAACTTCTAGTAATCACTCTCTGAACTCTTTTACAATGGTAGGCAAGGCTAAGCAGCAAAACACACTATTTTCTTATGTTTCTTACATTAGACACAAATATTTATTCATCATTAATGGTTATAATTTAGACAATTTACCCCATCTTTAAAGACAGTTTGCAGTACAAGTAGAAGTATTCCTGAAATGAGATACAGAATCCATTTTTCCTGTTCTAGTTGGTGATGGAAGCTAGATCAATTTTTTCCATTGATTTGCCACGATGATAATCAGGTGATACTGATTTTGTGTTTCATGGTGGTTTCAAGTGATGAACCACGTTAGCCAATTTGAATTTGAAAGGATAAACTGCAATATTAGAAACAGAAGATAAACATAAAACTAGTAACAGACATAGAAACTCTATACACAAAGCCCATATAACAAATTCAAGGTTCTTCAGATTGATTTGTGATTGAGTAGATTGGGACACACTCTGAAAATGGACAGATGGATAAGAACTTCTTTAGTGGTAGCTGAGAAAATGCAATGGTTTAAAGAGAGATTCATTTTGCAGAGGTACAACTTTCTAATTTTTGTTTGTTTGTTTGGAACTTTGCCAATTTACTCTGCCTTGTTGGTTTGCAGTTCTAACATGATCCACCTTGGTGTGAGGACGAACAGGTCTTAGATTATGACCATAGTCCTAACAGTTTCTAGGACAATGGTAGAACGAAAAAATATTAAGAATTTCCAGTATGCGACCACATGATACACAAGGGTTTACAAAGTATAGGATTTATTTTTTCAAGACACAAAATCCATGGTTTTGTGAATGCAAGTACAAAATTCACAGCATGAGGCTCATATATTACCTGTTCTTTAACTTCAAGTGGGATGTTAAGGTTGTTCAGGCATATCTCGTTGATTGCCTTTTCAATAGATTCAGTTGCCATTTGAAAGGAGATTTCAAATTTTGATGATCTTAGAACCTGGAGAGAATCAATCAAGAAGAAATGAAGAAAATTTCTTTCAAAGTGAATCTGGGGAAAAAAGAACAAACATTTACAGCATAAAAATATATCTAGTATAAAATAATACCGATAAGGAATCAAGACAATTGAGAACAAACCAGGAGAAATTGGAAAAATAGATTGGAACCAATTACCTGATAGAGCCTGCTCCCCGCGTTGACAGACCGAAGGATCTCTTTCGCTTCGACGAGGGCCACGCGAAGCGATTCGAGACCGCGGAGCTCGTCCGGCCGGATCGATCCGGCGTCGTCCCTCAGCTCGTCAAAGAGCGGGGCAAGAAGCTTCACTCGCTGCGCCAGGTCGAAGCTCATCCGTCGCAATGGCCCGCGATTCTCGGGCAGCGCCGTCACCTCTTCCACTACTCCCGATAGGGCTTCCACCACCGCCACTCCATCGCCGCTTCCGCTGATCTCCGGACCCTCCTCCTTCGACCCCATGTATCCCGATCGCAACGGGATCAAGGTAGAAAGAAGAGCAAACTGTCCGATCGGGAGAGCAGCTCGAGCGAGAGGCGTAAAACGAAAGTAAACTGTGCAGGTTGGAAAATTTTATTTTGACCCCCGACTCTTTTGCACTTTACCACAATGTTTTTTCGAACTATCCCCTTAAGTTCAAATTACAATTTGAACCTCATGATTTGCAAAAGGAAAACTAGAATATTCCGGGACCTCTTAAGCTTTACGTGTCTCCTTCTAGGACTTTTAATAACTTTTTAAAAGCTATTATAATTAAATACTTCAATATAATCTCTTGCTTTGAAGTATTTAATTATTTTAATATTAATAATATCTTTTAAAAGATGAATTATGGGTCATACACAAGTTTCATAGATATCTATTAATATTTAATTATGATTTATCCTCAATTACACTGTATTAGTAGAGATTTTTCTTTAAAATATCCAATGTTAAACTTTTAAATTGTTCATCATAAGTGGTTCTAGATTTATCCTGATAGTATTGCCAGACTGATAGCCCTAGGTTCGACATTACATGGTTAATTTTTTTTGCCCCCAGGGTTACGGTGCAGTGGAAGGGTGTCAAATTATCATCTAGGTATCCGCTATTCGACCCTTAGCTACAGCGTGTTTGTAGGGATTGTTCCTCTAAATGGGGTGTGCAACCACCAAATGTTGGGCTTCTGGGCCGCCTATCACGAGCGCTTTCCGACAATATTGAACCTGAGATTTTGAGGCATGAGGCGAGTACAAAACATGGTACATTCAAAGCTTAATATTCAGGGAGGGCCTATTATTGATTCCAAAATATTCATTGATTCCATTGCAGTGATTGAGTTTCAAGGTCGCCCCTTGGCTGACCACTTAGGTATCAAGAACGGTCATCCCACTCGGTGCTTTGTTGGAGCCATGCCTAACCCTCGACGCAACCACTATCATAGAGGTTGTCTCCATCATCTCCTGCTAGTTGGTACACCTATTGATGCAATTTCATCGTCCACTTTCTACTGAACATTTTATTAAACAACTTGTGTGTAGATAGGATAAATCAGAGTGGGGGGAGAGGATTAGGTGGATCTATGGATCCGTGATAGAGGACGTGGTGATAGGCTACAGGATTCATAATCATGGTTGGCGGTCGATCTACTGCATCACGAAACGTGACCCTTTCTGACGATGGGCAACCAACTCTGTGGAGATCTTTCACGCATCAATGCCTTCCTCGTATCATCGCGCCTCAAATTTTTGTAGTGTCTCCTACCTCAACATCAGCATCTACTCCTTCATATACTTTTAAGATTTTGATGCCCTAAAATTTTTTGGGCCTAAGACATTTGCCTCACTTGTTACACTACTAGTATCGGCCTGCTTCTCGATTCACCCTAACGGTTGATGAAAAATTTCCGTAGGACTGGGTTAATAGCGCCAGGTTCGATGTAATATGATTTATCATTTTTTGGCCCGGGACCTATAGTACAACGAAAGGGTACCAAGTTGTCACCTAGATACTCGCAGTTCGATTCCCAACTACGACACATTTGTAAGAATTTTTTTCCAAATGAGATGCACAACCACGGGATGATGGGTTTTTAAACTATCCGCCATTAGCACTTCTTGATTTACCCTAGCAGCCAATACGAAACTTCCATAGGATCTGACTGATCGCCCAAATTCAATGTTATATAGTTCATTATTATTTTTTTAATTAATATTTTAGAGTAGCAGGTGAGTTGACTTTGTCATTCCTTCGTATATTGTTGAGCTTGTTGACTCTGTTATCGTTTGAGTTAAACAAGTAATAAGTCAACATCTTTGACATTTTATTTAACGAGCTGAACTTTGATACACAGAAATGTATGATTAACACATCCATAAGTAATGAAAAAATTAAATTGAATTCCCGACAATTTCTCTGCCAAATGCAGATTTTTGTTCTTCTGCCACGCAAACATCTATAAATGATCAGCGTGTATATATGATCAGCATGTATTAATATTCTCTCTCTCAAAAAGATCAATGAATTTAATCATACTTTGAAATCTGAATGTAAGAAGCAATGATGAAACAATTTGATAGATAAAGAAAAGTAGTAAAACAATTTGATTGATACAGAATAGTATGAGCTTGCATTTTGTTGCATAGTAGCATAGAACTAAAAAGGAACTGTGACCTAAAAACTCTCTTGATTTATTAATTCAAATGAAAATATTTATTATTCATCTACATTAACATATTTCTTGTAGTGGGATAGATTGTCCCTATCCTAATAATGACTAGTAGCCTTTTATGATTTACCTTCTCCGTGTTAGCCTGGGATCGGGTTGGCAGGGGTACTGAGGATGAGCATATCGCCTTTTGCCATCTTGTAGCGGAAAAGATGGAAGAGAAATTTAAATCGATATTGTTTGATAAACAAGTTGCTTGATCAATATCAGATGCTAATTTGAGCTGGATCTCTGAATAATGATCAATGCTCTCAATGTTTGTTTCCCAACTGCCACCACCTTTTCTTCTTTTTTGTGTCTGCAGTAGGGAAATCTGAACAAGCAAAAGAGAACAATTGAAAACAAAGAACAAGTGTTTCATGAATAAATTCATGATTCATCTTATTTCTGACATTTCTTCTTCTTGGCATTGGTGCGTACGCAATTCGTTACTACTTTTACCTTCTATTTTCCTGTTGTTCATACGTAAGTGTAGCAGTGAGACTGAAAGAGTATAATATCTTACCTTTCTCTTCCAGACAAATTGAGTTGTAGTGCACCTCCGCCCAAAAGCTTAAGAAGATGACTGCACGAGTAATAGAAATTTCGTCACGGCTCCATTTCAGAAACAGAAAACAAGAAAGCACATTAGACTCCAAGTTATATTTAGAGATCTGAGTTTCATCCTGTCAAGGGGGACCGTATCTAGGTAGAATATATAACTGCAATCAGTCATTTGTTTCGTACCTCGCTTTGATTTCTCGATGCTGGGCAGAATCTCAATATAGCAAGTATCCTTGAATGATGTCATGACAAAAATTTTAACTCCATACTGCAAAACAAGACAGCCATAAAGAAAACTAGTAAGATTTGAGAAGTAAAAGAACTAGATTCAGTTTAAACAATAATAGCATGTGAACTAGATTCAGTTTAAGCAGTTTAAGAAACAGATCGTGCTTCAGTTTCTTGAAGAAACAATTCAAATGTGACTAATATCAACTAGGGGACAGGCATTAAATTTGAACTTGGAAGAAATTTCTTCTCTTTTCCACTATTGACATCTATATTTTTAGTTCATCCAATAATAAACAAAGTATCCCACTGAAAATAAGCCTATAACTGATAAATTGTAAGCGACCAGAATACAAAATTGAAAGCAAAGAAGAGTCATATACTGAATCTGCAGCAGCTTGTAATGTCACATGATCACCCCACTCACCGCTTCTGATCACAAGAAAAACAACCAAGTCATTGAGAGTTAAAATAGAGAAAATATGGTGTTTCTAGGGAGAGGCCTGAACGTAAATAATCTCAATAAAAGGTACATACTGTGAAATCTTTTTGAGGTAGTCACTATATGTCATTGGAACATACCCATCGTAGATCTCAGGATGAGATTTTAGCTGAAAAGAAAAGAACAAGGTGCTAATGGAACATGTTGAAAGTCGAAGGAAGGTATTGAAAACTGACTGAAAAATCAACCTGTTCAACAACTTGCTGCCTGACAAATTCATGATGTTCAGATGTTTGATATAATTGGTCAGAAAGTGCTCGGAACTGAAGAAGCATGCACTTTGAGGTGTCAGTTTTATTTTTTTATAAGAAACTAATATTGATAAAATATGAAAAGTATAATAAGCTAATTTAAAACTATGACCGTTTTTGTTAGAAGTGGTTCTCTGTCTAAATCCAGTTAATCTAATCTTCAGATTGGCATGAATGGTTCTGTATTTTCATAAAATGGTTCTGCATATCAGTGTAGAACCCTATAGATCCTTTATCATATTTGCAAATGTCGAATTGAAATTTATGCATTGGGAAAACATATTCGTACCAAATAAGGAAAAACAAAAGATATTTGTTACTTATGTTTAAAAAAAATCTAAAAAGCAAAAGTCTAGTTTCTTCATCTGTATACGTTAACACCAAAACTACAGGCTGAAATCTATCATGCTTGTCAGTATCAAAACTACAGGCTGAAATCTATCATGCTTGTCAGTATCGATATAAGGATTGAGAAGAAAAGGCAGCTGAGCTCGTTAACGGAAAACAAATATATTGTAATCAAGAGTATGCCTCCACTTTGTAAATGTGAACATCTTTAACACATTAATCCCTGAAACTTAATGACACTCCATAAACTAACCGGACTCAGAACCCACACCTAACTAGAGAGATATCAACTTAATCTTCTTTTTCTTCTTGTGAATGACCTCACATGGTCTGGTCCCATCTCTCTGTGAATTTCTTGTAGGTCCAGATTCCTCATGAAGCCATCTCCATAACTTGACTCCTCTTTGCAAGCTGACATGACCACTTGGTTCAACAAAATTAGCAGTGTAGAACATTCCTAGGTCTTAAAGACTACCCAAGATGTCATCGATGGCAGAATTTTTTGATTGGGAACAAATTAGTTTGACTGAGCTAGCTAACCTCATACGAGAGAACGGAAAACCACTTACTCAAAAAGTGTTCCCTTCTCCTTGCAAGTTTCTTTCGTCTGCAGTTTTGTCATGAGGTTGTTGTGTTAGTTGGCTCCTTTTTGTGAGCATCTATACAATCAACTACGATCTGAAGAGATCAGCAGCTCCTCTTTGGCTGTGCAATCTTGCTTGCAAGACAAATTAGTGTACCAGTAACACCTATTACAATGCAATTGTAATCTCCCTCATTGTAGATGTCTTCTTCGCAGGTGTTTAATGTGAGAAGGGGCAGCAGTAGGCAATCCTTTCTACGGTTAATCTGCCTGACAAGATCTTGAGAAGTATGAGATGTCCAGAATTACAGCTCCTGATAGTCTTTATGTGCAAAAGTAGTTAGTTGTAATTTCATTGAAATCAAAGGAATCTAATTGATTTTTATCATCATCAAATAATAATCTGGGAATCAAGTGTTAGACATGGTTACTCCCAAAAGAATTTTACATGTGATAGATAGGAGAATAGAATACCAGAGCATCCAAGCACAGAGTAGAAGAATCAGTCCAAGTATTGAAGTTCACTCATACCACTTGAATATATTGTTTGTTGTTAGAAACATATATTGGCGGTAACATGGTCCCAGATCTTGTTATGTTGGTCAATATAGGCAAAATTTGCTGTTCTATTTGTGAACCAAAGATTAAAATCAAGTCAGCACAAGTAAATATTACATCTTTTGCCTGCGCCTCTAGATAACAATCATTTATTAGTGATATGATTATTACCCTGGAAATCTAATCACCAAACCCTTACTACTTGTTGGATGATATTGTGGCCTGTCTTTTTCGCTCTCCATCGACTCACTCTTCCTTGTGTGAACGTGAAGGTAGTTTATGAGGAATCAATTGACAGTAGAAACATCATGACATACATAATCCAATTGGCAAACTTATTGGCAATCAACTATGTCCATGTCAAAGTGGGATGGGGGTGGTCACAAGTGCTACTAGCATGTACAGTATGGACAAAGTAATTTGTCTTTATATAGAAGAGGAAATGAACCTGACAGTTACCATCTCCTTGGACTTTGCGTTCAACCAAGTCATACAGTCGCAACCTGAAAATAAGGAAACCCTGACATTCATATGGAGGAAGTTCAGGATGGATTAACTTGACATCTATATAATAACCTTGGTTATAATCATTGTTACTTCTTGTCAATTTGTATGTTAAAAATATAGTTAATACAATTGGAAGATATACTTTTCATACTTTCAGGGGGTTAAGCAGATAATTTGTACTCTCATTACTTACCAATGGAGACTCATGGTTGTTGGACTTGGATAACATCAACTGAAGACAAAGATAACAGCAATATGAATTTGTTACGTGAAACTATTTGTTACCAGTCACAAACAATTTCTAGGTACTTCAAGTTCGGTTATTAAAAATGTTAGCCTAGAAACAATAAACACGTTACTTATCACGCGTCATAGCCATTTTTATTTATTACATCTAGTATCCAATCTGCAGAACAAAATGGAATACACATTACACCATGATTTTTTATTGGAAGTTGAAAAAACAAGATATCACTATAGTAATTGAGAGAAATTGTGCAAATAGGGGGATTTGCATTGCTATTGATTCCTACAGGTCAGGGAAAAAAATTGAATGAAAAAAGAAACTTTTATTGGTCCTACCTCCTCAAAAACAACAACAACCAAGCCTTATCCCACCAGGTGGATCCGTTATATGGATCCTTCTACACCATTGAACTCTATTCCCTATTATATCATCATTTATATTTAAATAAATTTTTATCTTATTTTATTGTTGCTAACTAAGGCTTTTTTTAGCATTCCTCATCCTTGTTTGATGTGTATATTTGTCATAGTTTCACATCACCTAATTGAGACATTTATTAGTCGTCTAAATACATATCCGTACCATCTTAAACGTGTCTCTCGAAGTTTTCATCAATAGATGTCTCTCCGACTTTTTCTCTAATGTTCTCATTCTTTATTCTATCCATCTCGTATGTCCACACATCCACCTTAATATCCTTATCTCTGCAACTTTCATCTTTTGCTCATTATTGTCATAGTCATAGCCCAACATTCAGCGCCATATAACATAGTAGGCCTAACTGCCATTTTATACAACTTCCCCTTACCATCACATAAAATACTTGACACTAACCTTCATTTTAACCATCTTGCTTATATTCTATGTAAGATATGTCTCTCAATCCCTCCATCGTTTTGCAAATATGATCCTAAATACTTAAAACTCTTAGTTCTAAATAACTCGTCATCTCCTATCTTAACAATTGTCTCATTACGTCTAATATTGCAACGCTTAAATTCGATATATTTTTACTCTACTAAGTGTCTAAGTCTAAAACCTTTCAATTCTAATGTTTCCTACCAAGATTTTAGTTTAGCATTTACTCCTTCACATGTCTCATCAATCAAAATAATATCATTTGCAAACACCATTATATCTTGAATGTATCCTGAGTTCGTCCATGATTAGTGTAAAAAGATAGAAACTTAGAGTTGATTCTTGATATAACCCTATCCTTATTGGAACTGCTTCAGTTAGTTCACCTGAAGGCACTCTGATGATTACATCCTCGTATATATCCTTAATTAGTGCAATGTATGCTACGCAAACACCTCTTTTTCTAAAATTTTTCATGTAATTACTCTTAAGATCATATCATAAGGTTTTTCTAAATCAATGAATATTATATGTAGATTTTGTTTTTGCTCCCAATACTTTTCAATTAGTTGTCTAATGTCTGAGAAGATATATAACTTCTATTGTCAAACTTTCAAGCATGAACCCAAATTAATTTTCTATCACCGTTGTCTTCTTTCTTAATCTTTTTTCTATTACTCTTTCATAAAGTTTCATAGTATGACTCATTAGTTTAATACCCCTATAGCTTGCATAATTTTGTACATCCCCTTTGTTCTTATATAAGGGAAGTAGAGTACTTGCCCTCCATTCAATAGATATTTTTTTTATTTTTAATATCATATTAAATAATTTTGTAAGTCATTCCATACCTTGTTTCCCTAAACACTTCCACACCTCTATTAGGATATTATTTGGTCCCACGGTTTTTCCATTTTGCATCCCTTTGAAAGCTTGTTTTACTTCTGATGTATGAATTCTACGATAAAAATTTAAACTTTTATACTCATTTAACCTACTTAAATTACCTAAGTTAAGTTCCTTACTTAAACCTTTATTAAAAAGTTGATGAAAATATATCTTCCACTACTCTTTTATTTCTCCATCATTTACGAGTACCTTATTGGATTCATCTTTAATACATTTTATTGGGCTAAGAACTCTGATTTTCTCTCTCTTACTTTAGCTATTCTATAAACATCTCTTTCCCTGCTTTTGTATCCAAGTTTCGATATAATCATTCAAAGTTTTATTTATTTATTTATTTTTGCTTCATTCATGACTTTCTTAATCTCTTTCTATTGTGTGTGTGTGTGTGTGTATATATATATATATTATATTTTCCTCATTCTTACAAATATATAATTCCTTATAGGCTATTTGTTTTTCCATCACTCTCTCCTATACTTTCTCATTCCACCACCAAGATTCCTT
>JBBPFP010000019.1:6573812-6588368 GCA_037974795.1 Kaempferia galanga
TAGATCGAATCATGTGTCACTGATAGTTCATACCATCTCATGGCTGGTTGTTGTAGCTGACAAATTAATCTTAATCTGACAAAACTCAAGTTGACTCTTGTACCTCTTATATTTTCTAATCATCACCATTTTGACCAAAATTAAAATCTCCCTATTAATAAACCCTTATTTTGTTTTTATTCGGAATAGTGAGAAATTTATCAAAAACGTTTCAAGTAACCTTGGAAACATAATAAGAAAAATAGATGTCTAAACTGGTCACGGGAAAAATAATGGATCCGATTCCTATTGGATTTTATGTTCTTCTTGTTTATATCTATTAATTACCGGATATCTATCTTTATATTTATATTTATGAAAGAATGAATTGTTTTCTATATTAATAATTTTTCTTTAAAAATATATTAAAATTAATATCATATTAAAAATACATATAACTAAAAAAATAAATTATATATTATATATATAATCTACTCCTTATATCAACCTAAGTATATATGTTTGTTTGTGTGATTTAATCGGATATTTAGGTCGAATATCGAATAATAGTAGTTTCTCCGTATCCTCTTCTATTTAGATATTAAATTTTTTATTGGGTTCAATAAAAAATTATCATCCCTATTCAACTATATTTCATGGGTAGCTGAATAAAATAAAATATTATTATTTATTTAATTTGGTTAAAAAATAATGAGTATTTTTATATTAAATTTTTTATTGTGATTTTATTTTTTTAAGTGATTTTAGTTAAATTTAAGTAATATTAAATAAATTGTCAAAAAGTTTTTTTTATTTGAAATTAATTTATGTATATTAGGATAAAAATATTTTTGAGATGAAAAAATATTAGAGCACTGTTTTACTTTTTGCTTAAAACGGAGTGCTCTTTTCAATAATTAAGGCCGACTTTTTTCATATTTGCCATAAGAACAGGTGGGAACGACAAGACTCTCCGTCACCATCTCCTTCCGCCGCACAGAGCGGATGGCGATCTGCGCCGCACCGATGGCCGAGAAAAAAACTGGCAGCTCCCGTTTTTACCGTGCACTAATCCTTGGGCCTTTCTTCCCCAGAATTGTACCCTCATTCGGATTCAGGTCGTTGCCTCGGTGGCGATCTGGAGTTCAATGGTTGGTGGTCGTTTTAGTCGCTGTCGTTACCTTGGAGCAAATGATCGCATCGAAGGGTATTAAGTGGAGACGCGGGTACTCGAGGTCAGGGTTTTCTGCTAAACTCCACCGATCGTACCTTGAATAATCCCTCTTTGACGGATTCAGTGAGTTAGGGATCAGTGGAGACAACTGGTTTAAAATAGGAAAAAGCATCGATTGTCAGCTTCTGTCATCGCAGCGCCGAGGGAATTGGATCTTGAAAGAGGTTCGATCTCAAACATTCAGATTTGAGTTTTTTTTTCTCGCTAGTTTCTATGATTTTATGGACTTTCGATGTTTTGGGAGGATAATATACATCTTCGGAGTGAAAGTTTGGTCGATTTGTGATTTCTTAAATGATTCTTTCGTAAAAATGAGATTTTGTTTTTTTTTGTTTTTTGAAAAAACCACCGAGCTGTTTGCACTTTTTACCGAACAACTCATTAAGATGTACAGGTTCATTTTTAAAGAAAAGCTTTGCAGGTTATTTGCTTACAGTAGAACCTAGTGAAAGTCTTTGTAGTAGCTAAGGTTCCATTTCTATTGTTATGTAGCATCATCATCCATTCCAATCTCTTGAGTTTATGTTCTCTTCATGTCAGTCTTATTGACTTGGTAATCGCATTCGGATGAAACGGCAGTGACTATGGATATGCACTTTACGGTCAAACAAACTGTTTTTATGATCTTTGAATTTGCTGAGCTTCTTTATATGAAACTTTGATTTGTTGAGATAAGTATCCATTGTATTTTTCTTTTCTGAAAGATCATAATAATGTCAGGTTGAGGCAACATGTGCAGAATTAATCTGTGGCGGTGACCGAAATAAGTGAACATGAGTTGTTCTTGTTTTGGTGCTTTGTTTTCCCGCAAAAAACAACTTAAGCATACTGAACAACACTCCAATGGTAATCAACTGCGGCAATCAGCAATCTAAGCTGTTTACAGTTATCACTTTCAACAATTAAATGTTATTTTCTTTCATTTATTTTAAGGCCTGTAATATTCTAGGCAACAATTTGCCATAGCTCTGTGAGGATAAATATTCAGTGCTTTAAATTCTGGAGAATCATCTCACCAAAAAGCAATTAGAATCGACACTGTAATATAGTTTTGAAGCTTAACGGAGAGATAAATTTCATTTGACTGAACCCAATAGTTGGGATAAACACCATGATGGTGCATATACTCTGTATGTAATTTTCTCTGTCTTCTTCATGCAACTTTAGTTACACAGAGATACTGGATAATTACCAGGTAAATATATGTTAATGGGAATATATTAATTTGTAGGTTGTGACTGCTCAAATATTTGTAAGTTAATAGAATTTTGGCACAATTTTTTAGACTGCCAGGGAGCAGACCATTGATTTCTTAGATAATCTCACTCTGCACAGCCTTTCCATGTTCCTTGAGCCTATTATCTCAGGATCTTATTTCAGAGTAACCACACAGCTTACAAATAGCATATTTAGTCATTTAAACATATTCAAACTGGGCTTGTCACTTGTATAAATGATGTGATTATAGACAATTTATAGATTTATCATAGATTACTTAAACATTTTATTCAATTATTTCATTTTTGCTCCACATAGTGTTTGTGTTGTAGCATTAACTCTCCTATTTCTCTGTTCAGGATTTTTATCAGTCAATAATATAAGACTTTTCTCATACGTTGAGCTAAAATCAGCTACACACAATTTTCATCCAAGCAACAAGATTGGTCAGGGTGGTTTTGGAACAGTATACAAGGTAAGTGAGGAAATCTTATTGCTGGAGCCTTTGACACTGTAGTTAGAGAATATCACAGTTTCTCTTAGGGAAATTTGCATTTGGGATTTTATATTCTTTTTGATTCATTGATAATGCATTAATCTGAGTTCCTTTGGCATCTCTCAAGAGTAATCTGTCATGTGTGTATCTTGAAAAGTAATTGCATCTTTATAAACTGCCTTTATACAGTTTGCGGTATAGTGACTACTGAATTTCAGAGTAAAGATCCTGAGATGATCGTTAGTGGTACGTCATTTTACTGGCCATTCTGTGCTCCAATTAGCACGCATAAGTTATTTTTACTCAGGCAAGCTTACTAGCAGATTAATAATGTTGTGGAAGCTTATGTTGACCTTGTGATAAATTGGAAATTTAAACTTCTTTCCGAACTCATGGATGTTGGTTAAAAGCAAAATGTTTCCCAAATGTGATTCATTTTTAATTTGTTTTTATTATTCTGTCAGGGAGTTCTTATGAATGGAGTAGTTGTTGCAATAAAGGTACTCTCCACAGAATCTCGGCAAGGAGTCAGGGAATTCTTGACTGAGATTGATGTCATTACAAATGTCAAGCATCCAAACCTTGTTGAGCTTATTGGTTGCTGTGTCGAGAGCAGTAGCCGCATTTTAGTATATGAATTTTTGGAAAATAGTAGTCTTCAACGTGCATTACTGGGTAAATACCAAATTTTCAGAAGATAGTTGATAAATCGAACATATATATCATTCATGATTGTTAGTTATGTTCTAGGTCAAAACTGTGATGCTGGCAAGCTGAACTGGCACATCAGGTCAGAGATTTGTTTGGGAATTGCCAGGGGAATCATTCATCTTCACGAGGATCTTGTACCTCCGATTGTTCATAGAGACATCAAACCTAGCAATATTCTCCTCGGCAGTAATTTTGCCCCCAAGATTGGAGATTTTGGTATGGCCAAGCTATTTCCTGAGAATATTACTCACATCAGTACGCGTGTAGCAGGAACAACGTATGGTTTGGTTAACCATTGAACTTCTGTATACAAATAATTCCATTTATATATGCATTACTGACCAACAACTGTTCAAAAATTATCTCACATAATATCCCTGTCTAAGCATTATTTTCATAAAGCTACAGAAATGCAATATGTACATTTTTGGTTTTTGCTAAAGATGTAAGAGCAATTTATGATCTAATAGTCTGCTCTCAGGATTTCTTAGTTTAAGGATAAACTTATAGCTAGAGGTATCATTACAAAATGTTAGGTATGTTGAAATTTGCTTAATTTGGTTCTGTGAATTACTGAGCAGCTGTCTAAAACTTGAGGGAAAGCGAATGGAGTTGAATCTTGTTCTAAAGTCAGTTTTCTTTTTCTTTTTTGGCAGAAGACAATTACAATAGTGGAATACAATTCAATTTGAAAATTCAGCAAATTAGATGAAACTACTCCCTTGTGATAACATACTATAGCAACCATTTTGTGTAATGCTTTCAATATTGTTAGATTAGCTAACAGTGGGCCAGAATGAATTCCTAAACCGGCAGGAAGACACTACCTCTCAACACCTAAATTAGCCAGCATCACTTTCTTTGGAGATCGATTCATTGTTTCTCTTCCGGTTCTAAGTTATGCTAATGCTTGATGCAGCGGTTACCTGGCGCCTGAGTATGCTTTGCACGGACATTTAACCAAGAAAGCCGACATATATAGCTTCGGAGTAGTTCTTCTCGAAATAATTACTGGCAGAAGCAACCCAAGGTCATTTTTAGAATGCGGGAAACCACTTTTGGAATGGGTAAGGACTAATTTCTACTTGGAATGTGTTATTCAGTCTTCGGAATCATTGTGTCACCTTTAAGTGAACAAATCTTTGAATTTTCTGGTACAAATTACAACCTTCTAGCTCAGTGGGTTGCTGTTATATGCATCGTTAATCGTCATAACTCGCGCACATGCTTTAGTTGCAAACATTCAAATTGAATATTGTTGCCATTCACTCACAGGTATGGAACTTGTTTGAAGAAAATAGGCTTATTGAGGTGGTAGATCCTGCTCTGGAGGAGTACCCCCAAGAACAAGTCTTGAGGTATACCAAAGTAGCACTTTTCTGCGCACAAGCAGCAGCTGCGCGGCGGCCATCCATGCTCCAAGTGGTAGATATGCTAAGTAAGCCGGTACAACTTAACGATGAGGAAATTACCATCCCTTGTTACATGGAAGAAAGCTCGAGAAAATTTATCAGGGGCTTCAGGGCGAAAAGTTCCAACAATTCTCAGCCGAAGGATTCCACGAGTACTGATACAACCATCCCATTCACCTCGAGTCAAGTTACTTTCACTGAAATATCTCCGAGATGAGATCCTCGCAAAAGCAGGGTAGAAGGCGACATTCTTTTCAGGAGTCCCATGGAGAATTCCAACCCTAGCACACAATTTAGGTGAGCATGTCTTGGACTCTGAGACTGTTTCATTATGTTTTTTTTTTCCTTTCAAGTTTGTAATCAATATATTTTCCTCAATGTTTGTACGTATTACGATGTAATCATGCAAAGAAAGAAAATTCAAGAGTGTCTGGATTTTCTTTACTATGTTAAACAAAGCAGGCAAATAAGAAAGCAGTTCTGACAACTGCGTCAAAACGAAACTTAAGAACTAGCATCCATGAAGAATGGTTTAGGCATGGTTGCAATGATTCTCACAGTTTATTCTGAAACAAGTATGGCATTAAAATTGTCTCTTCTAAGTAGAGGTGATGTCAGGTGGAGATGATTCATTAGTTGCTGTTTCCAGCTTGCCTCCGGTGGTGGCCGCAGCAGCAGCTACAGCATTAGCTGGGGCAGGCGGAACCAGTTTCAGATGTGGCGGTGTATCGTGCTTGAGCTTTATCATAATTTGCCGCATCCTTGAAAGATCGGTGGGTTTGCCGGGCTTTGGTCCCTGGATAACCACGATTGAGGGTTTCTTCTCTTGGTCTTTCTTGGCCTTCCTTTTCTCAATGTTTGGTATTTCATGAGGTATCAGCTCCGTGATTGCTTTCCAGTAATGTTTGTCTACATTAGCACAGAACTTCTCCTGATTTGCTAGGAATAGCTGTGTAAAACAAACGATAAGTTGGTGCGTGTAGATTAGTTGATCCTATGAAGAAAAAAGAGCATAAATAAGCTGGTAATTGTTACCTTCTCCCTTTCTCTAGTTTGGACCTTGTTTGTCTCGGAATTCAATTTCCTTTTCTCATAGAATGCTATCTTGTACTCTTCAGCTTCAGCAATAATCTGGTTCCGCATCTCCTTCTCCTTTAATTCTTTCTCCTCGAGAAGGATTGCATTTTGTCTACATAGCATATCAGGCAAAAGTTGTAGTGTTCTTCCAGAAAACCAAGATATAACATGAAAACAAAATCACACCTGCAGGGGAACTAAGTTCTTTTGTATTTTGTCCATTTCAATTCAAATTGAACAATTTGTAAAAACAATGCTCCAAACCAACTTTGCGAGGTAAGATGCAACTTGACAAAATGTGCGGTATTGATAGAAATCTAAATCAGAGCTACTCATGAAACAAAAATATGTAGGATAATGATAGCAATCTAAGCTCAAAGTATGTGCCAAAAAGTGGCTGGATCATTCTCACTGAAGATTCAGCTTGAATATTTAACTTGATCTGGCATGATATTCCAGATCCTATTCCATAGTAGCAAGCTCTACATGAACAGTTCTTCAAATATATGTACGATTGTACCAAGCAAATCAAGAAGTCAATCGTCCTGAATAATAAAGTGCATGAATTAGTATAAACAAAAAAGTATGCAATTTGAGTTTCTATCAAAGGTCCTCCCAGACCTTATTGAATATACGAGTTTCAATGTCTTGATATTTACCTATTGGCATTCTCATAAGAATGCAACCCAACAACATGGAGGCTACCACAGTTAAAAGATATAAAGCTTGCACATGAGACGATGGATCAGTTTATAGAAGCAAATAGTTTCACCAATGGATCATAATAAGCCTCACTTGATCTTGCAAATTTTAGACTACTTGATCTGCATAACGCATAGGCAATATAAAGTTATGAGCCTTGATTGGCACTCGGGATTTCATACATCAAAACCTGAAGAACATAAAATTGCTCTACTAAACACTGTCGCTTTGCATAAAAGATCCTTTCACTCGACACAACTTCTAAAAGATACCATGGAGTCGTAATGTGGAAAAAAAAAACCCAATCTCCAACATAGAAAGAAAAAATAGACGGAGATCAAGTTCCTTCTGAGAAATGGCAAACTTGATTGATTGACGCACAGAGGAAAATCTATGCTCGCAACTTTTAATTTTAAAGTATATATAAGAATACCAGGCTTCAAACTTCAAGACAAGAATATATGCTAAAAGGTGGAAACTTTAAGAGGCCAGAATCAACATATAAAAAATGCTGAAGAAATAAGGGCATCAAGCAAGCAGATCGTGAAAGGAAGGGCTCACCGACGCCATTCACGCAGGAGAAAACCCTCCTCCGGCTCCATCTCGGCGGGCGGAGGCAGTACCGGCCCATCCGAAGAGAACACCCCGTCGTTATCCACCTCCCCGAAGCGCTTCCCGTTGGATTCCAACACGGAGTTCGAGAAGTCAGAAGGGAGAGCTTCCCTTCGGAAGCCGTAACCCACGGGAGAAGTGGGGAAGCTGCCGCCGTCTTCGCCCGAGACGTGGCGGACGGGGACGTCGTGGAGTCCAAAAGCGCCATCGGACGGCGCATCATCGAGGCCATCGAGACCGACGTCTTCGGAGGGGGAGAACGCAGGCGAGAAGGCGTCGAAGCGCTGCGACGGAAGTCGGGGGTCGTAGCCCAGGTAACCGTCGTCGTCGTCATCGTCGTCGAAGGGACGAGAGGAAGTCCTCACCGTCGAAACCTCCTCATCGTCGCCGCCCTCTCCGGCGGTGAAGGCATCGTCGAAGGAAGAAGACATCGCCTTTCCCCTCGCCCCCGAAACCCTCGCCCCCTTTTGGTAACCGGCGAAGCAAACAAAAGGCAAGCAAGTGATATTTATGCATATATATAAAGCAGCGGCGAAGCGATAAGAGTGAACTTACTGCCACTCCGCCAGGCGGTCGGAATCATGCCAGTTATTATTTTATTATATCGGCCTGCTCCGAAGACGGTATAACACGACACGGTATAATACGAAGGGCAAAGCCGCTACAATATTAAATCAGATCCATTTTCTAAATACGCCCTTCGAAGTTGGAATATTTCGTAATCTACTAGCCCAAGTTCAAACTAAATTTAGTCCTACTTATATTTCAAAATATCGACAAGGAGATTCTTCTGAACCAATTCTGTGATTTTTTGGCCTAAAAGAACATAGTAGTGACTAAGTAGAATGTGTTATAGAGTGTGCTATCTTAGAGAACACTAGGCGCAATGTTCACTGGCAATGTGTGTATTGTCGGAGATGCCAAGTTTGATGATACCTCAACAAAGGAGAGTGGGTAGTGAGACGTACCCTAATGAGAACTGTACTCGTGGAACACCACATGTTGTAAGGAAGCAATTGTAGTGATAGTTAGAATTATAGGCATTGAACAAGCAACAAAGATACTAGATCTTGGTAGAGGAAATGAAAATGTGCGAGGTGGTTTACTTCATTGTTCAACTAAAGATAGCTTATGTGGAACCTTATTAAGAGTCCGCCGCAGGAGGCAATCGTTCAAGTCGTTCGAAGTGGCCATGACTGAATGCTAATGTGGAAGCATTTGCACTCCATGGTTAGGCATGAGATAGAGGATGCCACTAGAATTTGGATGATGATGATGAAAAGCTTGGGATGTTCTCACCAATCTAACTGAAAAGAGTGAGTTTCTTGTCGAACCATTTCAAAATCAGCATTTTATGAGTGTTAGCAGAATATGTACCTGATAGCTCAATTGACACTTAAAAGTCAGAAAGAAAACAGTGGCAGGTGGCTGTTAAGCTCTTGCCTTCAACCTTCTTGATAGTATTTGGCTACAATTCATTCTTTTCTGTAATCAAATGTACTATAATTAGAATGACATCCAGATGAATATGAGAATCAATCCAAATTTCGAGTAACGGACTGTTGAAGCACTGCTACATTCCCATTTCGATCAAATCCTTCTAGCTGGATATTTTGCAGCAAGTGCACAGTTGAAGGAATGATGGGTAAAAAAATGATACGATCATGTTGAATGACTGCAATAACAAAACTTTCTTGAAACAATGATGCTAAGAAACAGTGATGCGATGGCGCTGGTCAATGTGCTCCTTTAGCACCAAATGCTCGACGTCACTGAGTTCCACTTCAACTCTTTGCCACTCCTTACCACTCTGGAACAACATCTCAATCTGTTCTAGTGATTTGCCTTTGGTTTCAGGAACATACATATATACAAATATTACAGATACTGCTGAAATTGCTGAAAAAATGAAGAAGGTTCCTGCCACAGAGAGGAGCCGGCACAAAGACAGGAAAGACATAGCAATCAGACCACTGCTTACTCTATTTCCTACACTTCCTAATGCAGCTGCCTGTGCACGCAAACGGAGAGGGTAGATTTCGGAGCTCAATACCCAACAAACGGGGCCAATTCCTACAGAAAAGAATGCCACATTTCCGCAGACAGATAGTATTGCCACCAAAAGACCTGCTTTTAGTGAGACCAGGCCATGTCCAAGCAGTGTGAGAGCTAGGGCCAAAGTGAACAGGCAAACAGTCATACCGACAGTGCTAACATATAGCAAAGGTTTTCTACCAACTCTGTCGATCAGCATGATTGCAACTAAGATGAACGCAGTTTTAGTAAAGCCAACAGCAACAGTTGCAGCAAGAAGCTTGTTATCAGATTTGATTCCAGCATCTCTGAATATGGTTGGGCTGTAATACACAGTCGCATCAATACCAGTGATTTGCTGAAAGCACTGAATGCCAATACCAGTAATCAACATCCTACCAAGTGCTGGGGATGGACTTAGAAACTCCATCCACACAGCCTTTTCCTTTGTTCCATCTGCAACACCAGCAGCTTCCTCTATTTCAGCTAATCTCTTCTCAACTTGTTCCTTATTCTCTGTTATCTTCAGTAGCACTGATCTTGCTTCATCTACTCGATTCTGCAAAACCAGCCATCTAGGAGATTCAGGGATAACAAGCAATGCAAATCCAATGAAAACAGATGGAAGAATCCCAATGCCAAGCATTATCCTCCAATTTATGTGTTCTGAAAGATCGGAGAATGCATAGTTTGAGATGTATCCAAGAAGAATTCCAAGATTGATAAAAATCTCAGGAAAGGAAGTGAACGATCCTCGAGAAACAGTGGGTGATATCTCTGCAATGTAAACAGGTGCAATCATGACACCAAAACCTATTCCGACTCCAGCCAAAAGCCTGCCTATGATCAGCACTCGGAAAGATGGTGCAAAGGCCATTATCGCAGCACCAATTTGAAAAATTATTGCAGCTAAACCAATAGTCCACTTACGGCCAATAGCATCTGAGGTTCTTCCAGCTGCTAAACTACCTACAAGGGAAATGATGCTCAAGCACCCAACAAGGATTTCTTGCTGGACTTCCGTAATGTGCAAATCCTTTTGAATGAAAAGGATGCATCCACTCATAACACCAACATCTAAAAACAATAGGCAATAGGAGAAAAGTTAAGTCAACATGCTTTATATTCAATAAATTTAAGAACACAAAGCATCTCTAATGCCTGCAAGGTTCCTTAAAGCTATTAAAGAAATTACTATCATCATTTCTTCAAAATAACTCTTAAGACATTGCAAATTGCACAATATATTCTCCTAAGGAGCTTACTATTTGAACAAAAAATTGCTGCCCAACAGGGAACAATATCTTCAGTGAACAAGATAAACAGTGTTTCTGATAAATTTCGCAAGGTAAATCGACAAAGTATGGTATTAGGGAGACGAAAGATACAGGAACGATCGAAATTAAATATTGTATTTAGTAAAATTATATAACAAAATATTATTGATCATATTATTGGATAAGCATTTATTCGTGTATGACCTTTGTCAGAATCAAGCTCCAAGGAACTCGACTGATAATTCTTAACATCGGAGAAAACACAAAATGACATTACTTCGACATAGTAAAGTTGTGTAATAGCATATTAGCATAATGATACAGGTTTATCCTTTCCACATGAAGAGTATATCTCCAGAATTTTATTGAGGGAAACTTTTAATATCAGAAAGTAAAAAAGCATCACCAATTCAATGATTTGTAGTGCATCTAATAAATACTCAAAGAGCACCAGTGACTGTGCAATTACATGAAGCCTTTCTTAGATTCCGGTCGGTCAATGGAAGAATCTTGCAATTACGGATATAAATGCAATCATAAATTTAGACCTAACAAATGCCTTGCATATGACAGATCCGAGAAACCTCCATCTACATCTCCAGTCTCCACATGGCATTCAAAATGCATATAGGGAAACAACAACAAAAAACCTGAACTTTAAGCAAAAAGGAGAGGTTTTCCTCACCGTATCCCAGAAGGACGGAGTTCAGAGATGCAAAGATAGCACAGGCGAAGACATATCTCCTGCTTTCGCTCCCCCGTTCTGGGTTGTGCTCCACGAGCTCGTCTCCGATTCTCCCATACTTCCCTTTGCCTCCAAGACCGGGAAGCCTCGAGATCCCGTTCCCGTTCCCAGCTCCGTTGCCGGTCGCCCCGTCAACGCCGTACGCCAACGCTCACTCTCTTCTCCCCTTCCTCTAAGGAATCTGATGAAAGACAGAGAAAATACCGTCCAGGATCTGGTAAAGCCTTTTTTCTTCGATCAGCCGCAAGAAACTTTGCAGGTTTCGCACGATTTGGACGAAGACCGGCGCCGACGCCGATGACTTCATCGGGGTCGGTTTTATTCGCTTGGCAGCTGCCGTTTTGTGAATATTTTTTTCTATAACCACGAGAAAAGTATGTCGTACCCACGGCATACCTTTATGTTCATTTGTCAGACAACGTTGGGCCCCAAAGTTGTCGAGTTCAAACGTGGAAACCGTCGGCGGAACAGACGACTGTTGACTTCTCTAAAACTTTTTTTCAGGTATACCCAACAGCAGAGCGTCATTTCCCGATCGCCATTGAAAGGCCTCCCCTACGATGTTGACGGTCCTGATCATCGAGTGAATTCGTGGGTTTAAGTTTATGTAGTAAGAGATCGCCTCCCACAATAAGGGAGATACATGCTCGACGCGTTGATTTGACTCGAATCAGCGGTTCGATTCGTGGCGACAAATTGAATCGTTGAGTTGATTAATTATTTTAAAAATATTCTAAATTACTGGCCCAAATTGGCTCGGCTCAACATTTGGTCGAATCGACCAGAGGTAGAACCGTTCGGGATCAGATTCGGGCCATAATAAAAGAGGCTTAACAAGGCCGAAGAAACGGTCTCCGCCTGGGCCTCTGCCCTTTCTTCGTCCTTCCTCGCGTTCCCTTCCACTTTGCGCAACGATGGCCGCAGTCGAACTGGCGAACCAAGCCTCCGCCACCTCCTCAGAGAAGAAGAAGGCTCGCGAGAGCGAGCGCAGGCGCCGGAGGCGGAAGCAGAAGAAGAGCGAGCAGAAGTCTTCGGTTCGCTCGGAAGGCGGAGTAGAGGAGAGTGAGCCTGAGGGATCGCAGTTCGAGAAGGAATCTAAAGCGAACTTCGCTCACCTGGAGGTAGTTCGATTAGGCTGTCGACAGTTAATTAGGGTTTCTGTAGCGTTTTACACGTTTGATCTGTATCTCTTTCTTTAATATTCCTTATTATTCTAGCTTAAGAACAGTTTCTGCCGATCCATTCCGTCCCATGATGCAAGATAGTTTTTAGTTTCCTTCGATATGATTTCGTATCTTTTTTTGCACTTTCCTAATGTATGAAGCAAAACTTTTATGAAGATTTAGTTGTTCTGATACTTATCAGTTATATGATATTTTAAAAGTTGTTGGTTTCTTTTAGGATGTGACAGTCGAGGTAGAGTACGTTCCTGAAAAGGCAGATATAGATGAAAGTTTTATCGAAGAATTTAAGAATGTTATCGAGAAGTTCAACTTCAGGGATGATTTTGGTGGTGAGGTATGTTTGAGAATGTGATTTGCATAGTTAAGTAATGATGCATGCTTATTCTAGTCTTTTGTAGATATTAATCTTGGTTGATGTTTTGATCCACTCAGGACGTTGCAAAGAAGGATGAGACTGCTGGTAATGCAACTGCAAAGAAAGGGGATTCAGATTCGGAAGAAGATGAGCAGGAGGTTCAGCAGAAAGAGAAAGGACTGTCGAACAAGAAGAAAAAGGTCAGAAATGAGTACTTAAATGCTTTCTTCTTTGAAAGAACTGGCATATGCTTATTCTGCTGCATATGTCTGTAGCTTCAAAAGCGTATGAAGATTGCTGAACTAAAGCAAATTTGCTCAAGGCCAGATGTAGTTGAGGTATGCTTAGATTATAATCTTTCTTTTTATGATATAATACAGATTGATATTTCGTCGAGCCATCTGATTTATTGGAATTTTCTTGTATTGTCTGTTCTTACTTTCATTCATCGTAGGTATTCTTGTGTATCATATTGCAAGTTCTCCTTTTGCAACGTAGTAGATTTTTTGACATAGCTTTAGCTTCCAAATTAATTTACAAGGTGATATTGTTTCTCAGGTTTGTAATTTGTTATTACTTATTACCCATAAAATGAAATAAATCTTGATACTTAGGAGGTTAATTGAACAATACTACTATTGGTGTATTTATCTGTGAATCATGGAGCCAAAAAATAAAGGCACTTGTACTCCTCTTAAGTCGCATTAGGCAACTCATTACTGGTACTATTTAAGTTTCTACCATGCACTGCACAGAATGATAGCGATAGAGAATCAGAATCTTTCAATTACGTTAAAGAGTAATGCCATTGTTGAGTCAATTTGGTAATTGTTACCAAATTTTTTAAGAGGGGCCATGAATTTGCTTTTTCTTAAAAATGGATTGCCCATTGTCAAACTACACACGGGAAACATTAAACCTAAATTTTCTATCCATCATTAGCGTTGCATTGCAGAAAGTAGATAGTTACTTGAGTTTCCAATCTGACATATCGAAATATAGGCAGAATGACCTTGTTAAGAAGTCCCTGTTATTTATATTTTTTAGAGTAAAGTTTGTTATTAAGTGTCAAATTTTGTGCCATCCAGCTACATTAAAGACAATGCCATTCATGGTAGATAAGTTTTTTTCTTTCACATATATGTTTTTTTTCATTCCTTTTCTTTGGAACAAAAAATGTTCAGAGTGCTTTCTTGAGGTTTGTGTATTAACTTTGTCACAAGATAAAACAATTTCTTCTACCATCAAACATAGTGCAGTTTGTGAGGTTCACTAATGTGGTTCCCTTTCTTTTATGTACAAATGAAGGTGTTCTTTGTTAGTTAGGCTATAAAAAATAAGTTATTGAAGGACATAAAACTATTGTATGCATATTTAGTTTTGGTAAAGGATTAATGCTTTTTTGGACTGTTAGATGAAATGTTATGTGGATACCTTTCCATTTCATATTTCCATTTGTAAGTTTGTAAGATTTTACTAGTGTGGTTATATTTTGCACAGCCATATCACCTTTGTTTGGA
>JBBPFP010000019.1:6596035-6615489 GCA_037974795.1 Kaempferia galanga
ACAAGTTTCATCATTTTGGAGGGATTGGTCGACCAAACTTAGGGATTAGTTGACCGAACCTGTTGATTTGGCATAGTGAACAGTCTGTAACTTATCGGTCAACTGAACCAAGTTATCAGTCGATCAAACCAACTTTGGAAACACAACTGAAAAATTGATCTCACAGATAAAAGGAAGAATCAGAGGATCGATTGACTAAACCTAGGGATCAGTCGACCGAAAAATAAATGTAATTAATGTTAAAGATTGGATCAAAGCAAACAAGGAAGTATCAGAGGATCGGTTGACCAAACAACAAGTTTAGTCGATTGAACATTAAATGATCATGTGCGAAGATTGGATCTCGCTGATAAGGAAAGCGACATGATCGATCGACCGATAGTGAGTTCAGTCAATCGATATATTCAGTCGATCTAATGGTTTTTTAGTTGACCGAACGAGCCCTGTATATACACCTCGAGTCCAAAGCTTCAAAATCAGTTCTTGAAGTTTGAAAAAGTGCTCTACTTCGATCTTCTGCTCCTCATCTATGCTGTTGCGACTACTGCGACTTATGCAAGCTTCGGTATCGAAAGCTCTCCGACACTAACGCTTCATCGGTCATCTTTAACGTAGGTATATTTTGAGCTTGCATTATTATTATGGTGTATACTTGTAACTGTACTCATATTGCGATATATTGAATTGTCCATCAATATGATCAAGGATTACGGATCTTAGAGTAGGAGTCGACACAGACTCCGAATTAAGTAAAATCGAACGTATCCTTTGTATTATTTTTCTCTATTTTATGTTGCCAATTTAATAATTATTTTATAATTAGAATAAAATTTTTTTATAAGTGATATTCACTTTCTCCTTAATCACCATATTAATTCATCAATTGGTATAATCAAATAAATATAGAGAAGTATTTTAATTTTTCGACCTTCCAAATTTGTGCCTACTGTATCTGAAAAGAGTTCAGAAGATTGATGAGTGCAGTTATATATATGCACAAATTAAACTCTATATACGGTGTGTAAATATATTAAGATATTGCTTTATAGAATTAGACCGTGTTTATAAATAAATATAATCGAGCTTTTTACCAATAAAAACCTTAATAATTGATATTTATTAAATAACATTCTTACAATTCTTTTTCTATTAAAATTGTAAAACTTATTTTGTAAGTTAATTTACTTGATGAAAATGATAGATTTGTCTCATATTTAGATTTGACACGTATCCAGAGTTAACGTTTCGTGTTTGCAGGCGTTGAGAAATGTGAGTAGATTTACAAATCATTTAGGACGCATTTTATTTTCATTTTTCACGTGGTAAATAAATTAGTGAATTGATTTTTCACTATGCTAAATTGCTAATCGTAAATTTAACTAATGATACATTTAATATGCCTTAGATATCTAGATTCTTAGTACCTAAAGACATAATTTTTATTGTAAATCTTACCTAAATTGATCTGCACAAATTAGTTTGTGGAATTATTTTAGGTTGTGCAAATTATAATTTTATTTTATATTTAATTATGATACGTAAAAGTCTTACGTATAAGATTTCATGTGTCCAAAATATATACCTACACTTTTGCAAAAAGCGTCCAACGGCCCTCTTACGTCTGTAATCGTCATTGTGTCTCATTTAACTTTTTATTAAAAGGACGCTCCATCCCACTGTTCAACCGGATACAATTATCTAATTGTCATTCTTAGTTCACTCCGATCCAAATCTTGAGTTTCTTGGGTACATTGTATCGCTATAATTTTGTAATTATTGTATCGCTATAATTTTGTAATTACTATATGTGTTGTAGTAATTACTAAAGCAAATATTTAATTTGTTTCAAAATATTTACTATCTTAGCAATTACAATTTTATAGTTGTTACACTGTAGACTTAACTAGGGTGGGTTGTTCTTCTGATAAAAAAGATCAAAATGGAGCATCTGATTCATCACTAGCCAAGTTCACAGAGTAAGATATCTAGATGATCGAAGGTTGTGTTGATCATGAACAAGAGAGAGAGAGAAGTTGGATTGGGGGAATTTTAAGATTTCGATTTTACTATGATGCTATTTAATATCCCTATGAATTATTCATCTTTTTATCTCCATGTTTATACTCTTGTAAATACTGGTACAAATCCGTAAAAGTTACACTAGAGTGTTTACACCATTGAATTTCAAGGCTATTAAGTAAAAAAGGTAATATAAAAAGTGTTGGTCCCCGAGTCAGTTTTAATGTGATCAACCGAGTCGGGTTAGGTCCTGCATTGTGTCTAACCTTGTGACTAAGTGTGTAGGAGCTTAGGATCACGGGAAGTCAAGCGGAAGACACAGTAGATGAGAAAGATGACGCGAGAGAGAGTCGACGGGCTCGGCGTATCCAAGGGACGCAAAGGCTATGGAAGAGTACACTGGTGGACAAGAAGGATATGTGCGACATTTTGAGGGATGAGATACCGGGAAGGAAGTTTGCTTGAGGAGTAGAACGAAAAAAGAATCAGATGAGCCCTATTCTAGATAAGGGTTTTGTAATTCGTCAACTAAATCTTCAATTGAAGAGCTAACTTTTAAAAACTTACGAAAAATATCTTTTTGAGTTTTAATAATATGTTCTACTCGTTTTCTTTTATTTCTTTTTCACTCTCATATTAATATTTCTTTGAAAACATTGGTGGCACTACAAATTTCAAGTGTAAAAATAAAACATACAAAATTAACAACAAAGTTATTAATGAAATAAACACAAACAGTGAAATAATAGTGAAAGAGCAATAAAACCTAGTTTGTGTCTATGATGATTAAAATTGGGACTATTTATTTAAACTCTTTCAAATCTATAAGAAAAATTATAAAAATATTGGACTTTAATACAATATTAAAAATCAATATTGAATATTGATAATAAGAAAAAATATAGATAAGTAAGTAACTTACGTTGCATGTTTATATATTGCTGAATGATGATATTGATGAAACTAAAATTTCAATTGGAGAATAGAATTTTCTAATTAAGAGATTCAAAAGAGAAAAAAGAGGAGGAAATTGGCATTGAAGATTCAGACTTCACTCTTTGAAGTATGAGTCTCTTGACTTTTGTAAATAAATTAATGAAGAAAGAATTATACAAAGAATAAAATCTTAGAAAGAAAAAAGGACCATTTAATTACATTCTCACTTTTTTTTTCTTTTCTTTTTGAGATTGCTTTCTTAAATTTTAATGGTAAATATATTTGTTGGGGCCTTTATTAAAAAAATTCAACAATATATATTTTTTGGGCCTTTATTAAAATAATCTAATAAAATATTTTTTTTAGGGGTTTATTAAAACAATCTATATATCTATTTGTATATATATACATTTGAGGCCCCCCAAAAATAGGGAGCCTTAGGCCATCGCCCCCGGTGACATGCCTTAAGGCCGACCCTGTGATTCAACTGTTGGAAATGTGAAAGGAATAAAGTGGTGGAGAAAAAGAGATTCTATTGTGTATGAGTTTTTAGTTTCATATTGGGAGTCTTTTGACTTGATTGTTGATTTAAATTATGGCACATGTGATCATGTCCTGAACATATGCATGGGGATCGGAGAGATTCTTTTTCATGCATGGGTGCGCAGAGGGTGCAAATCCAAGGCCTGAATTTGCACGAAATCAAGTTGATTCGTGTACGAGTACGACCTGTACACGTCAAATGCTGGAGCGGTTAAGGTAAAATTTGTCCAAGTTTATGAGCCAATGTTTTACCACTTGAATCTTTTTTTGCTAGCTGAGCAGAAGTGTAATGAATGCATTAATCTGAAATTAATGACGATTTTGTAACGCCTTAGTAATCATAGCCGACATTAAACTCATTAATAGCAATTCTGTAACGTTTCAACAATAATGATCCACATTAAATCCAACATTGAATAGTCATAACTCGGGCATTCATTGTAGTCGGAAGATTTGATCCAGCCTTTAAAGGTAGTGCCCTCACCTTTCACAGGGGATGGGCGGGGTCCACTTGGGGGTTCTGGACCCACTAACTTATTGTGAGAGGTGAGGGCACTACCCTTATAGGCAGGGTCAAATTTATCCATTGTAGCAAAGAGCGAGCACTTTTATAAAAGGAAGTCATGAGCAAGAGCAAAGGAAGATAAGCAAAAGTAATAGTAAAAGAATACCTTCACCTTCGTTCTTCAATTCTTTTCTCTCAGCTATGCATCCGTTCGCTTGAAATACTCACGATAGCACTTGGACGCATTCTCGGTTCACCGTGATTCACCAATGTTTGATGGCGATTACGATCTATCGTCCTGCGGACAGACGACTCGAGATAACTTCGAAGCACAGTCGGAGGTGGGGTGAATTGGTTTCAAGGAAACTGCGTTGAGTACAGACCTCGATATACTCTCGGAGAATTCCTTTCCTGACTCGGCTTCTGACTCCCCACTCGACAACCCTGCTTCCCGACTCGGCGACTCTAACTCCTGACTTTACTTCCCGACTCGACGACTCTGCTTTCGAACTCGGCGATACGAAGCAGACATCTTCCAGACAATCTAGCAGCTTAGCCTGGCTTTCAAGGCCCACAGCCTGAGATTATCTACTCAGTTTATCTTGACAGATAAGTTGGAATTGATTTTGTGTAATTTCAATTCAACTAAACTTCTCCTCTATCTCTAATAATAAATTGTCTAACAACCTTGAAATAGATTCTGTTCGATAGCGATGACCACAGATTCTGTTATATTGAGATGGTCGGGCAATCCATACAAGATGGGCTAAGGACATAATGTGGAAATTGCATGAAGGACCTCTTTGGAGTTATAGAATTCAAGTGATTTACTTTAGGCCACATACCAAAGATACCTTTCTTTGATTATACCAAGTGTGTTCTTCACTGCTTTGTTCTTGAACACCGATTGCATTAATGATTCAGCATCACTTGTAGTTCCTTACCAAAGATTTATTGGAAATAAATAGACATTAATGAGGGAATTAAAAAACTGTCGGTGCTCCGTGTTCATGCGCCAATTGTGAAATAGTTTGTTTTGCAATAAATTATCGCCAGAACAATAAAAGAAAGGGAGTTTTTACTTTCGATTATAGTAACAGCTGAAAGAAATGAGAGGTCTTAGAAAATAGTTAATTGACAGCCCTATAGCGACAAATCATCAGATGAGAAGAAAAATTTAAATTCTAATGGATTTATTTTTCTCTCAAAAGGTAGATCTCATGAGACTTGATCATAATAATTTCTGATACTCATAATACAGATTGAGTTCCATGAGTGAGGAAACATATCCCTGATTTCCAGACTTGTCCCTACTGAAATGAAGATGCAATTGAAGAATCAGTAGCAGCAAGAAATTGCTCATAAATAATTTATGTTTTTTTCTCTCTTCTTTAAACAGACAAATCTTGTTTGTTAGAACCTTTAGTTATGTTTTGGTGTGTTGTCAAACAAATTTAATTTGGGTCCTCTTATGTTTTAATTTGCATATCTAAGTGTGCAAAGATTTAGGAGAATATACAGGTAACCGATGGCTAAGGAGCATTAGAGATGACAAACCTTGGCAAGGATGGCACAGAAAAGGAGCTGACAAGTTCTATGCATCCGATGTACAAGAAGCTGCAGAAGAGTACTTCGATAGAACAAGGACACACGAGAGCGAGCTAGAAAGGCTTAGTGTATTCAAGGGACGAGGAGTTAGAAGGAAGACTACGCAAGGTGACCGAGACAAAGCGAAATGGTCAAGCCTTAGGTTGACCATTTTCAAGAGACTGGAAGCTCTTCAGGCGACCGGGTGTCATTGCCACATCAGCCAAAGCCGTTGCTAAACGGATCAGCATGGAGTCCATGTCAGCAAGCATTCAGGATCTCACTGCTGTATCATTAAGAAAAAGCTTGAGAGGATAATACAAGGGACCTCTGAGTGTTTCTTTTTCTTTTTCATTTCAAAGAGTTTACTAAAAAAAAATGTTACAGTAGTGAGGGTTGCTTTGGTTCTTTTATGTTAAGGAATGTGAATCTGATCTTTAGGATCTTGGGTTCAGTCTCAAAATTTATACTTCAAGCTGATAAGATGAACATAAGTTACTTGGTTTCAGTTTTGGTCAGCATCAATCTGAGCTTCATCAATTCAGTCTTGAGTTCTTCCAATGTAGTTGTGTTGGTCGGAGCAGAATCAATGTTCTTAATTCTTGCAATCCCTTGATGTTCTCTTTTGGGAGATTCTCCGAAGAATAACCTTAGTGACTCGAGCAAAAGATTGCTTTTTGTAAGTCTTTCACTGAAATTTGTACATGTGAATTTCTACCAAAATATATTAGAGATGTATAATAATGGAAAAAATGTAAAGTTTAGGCAAGTTTCTAGAGTTTGTTCTTGGTCCTAAACTGCATCAATCTAGTTAGACCTGTACTGTTGGAAGGTTATCACCAAATCGATAGACTTGCACAACCCTCCCAATTAGTTCAGAAGTTGAAGCTTATGTAGCAAGCAGAGAAGTAGCTCCATGACACTTAAACAAGGCAAATGCAAAAACAAAAGATTTCCAATTAAGTCATGCTAGCCCATAAATTACGAGCTCATTTGAAAGAATGACTCAGATTTGATTATTATTTCTTTTTCAATTCTCTACTTGGAGAGAAAGATAAAAGGTTACCAAGTTACAATACATTTACTCTGAAGGAGGAATGCATCAATGGCTAACATGTGCCTCAGTTGTGCCCCATCATATCAAGCATTTCATCTAGACCCTTCAGTCTCTGCATGCCTTCACTTAGTAAGAAGCGAATTTTCTGTCTATCGTCACAGTGCCGATTCTTTTCTATCTCCTGCCTCATGGTTTGTCTCAACTCATCTGTATACACCACCGAATTCAAAATGCTGCAATTTCTTTTTGATAAAAGATGAAGGAAAAACTAAGAGAGAAAAAGCTTGACCTCGTGCATGAATAGGGGCCCGACGAGCTGTTCTTAGTGCTTGTCTATAGAACTTCAGTACACGAGATCGCAAAATGAAGCTCTGTAAATCTAAATATCGTGTCATAGTTGATTCACCGCAGTCGATCAAACCCTGAAACAATGTACATCAAAGTCAGGTGTAATGAAAAGATAAATACATCTTTCATGTTTTTGCTTCAACACACTTTTATGGACAAAGTGAGCTACAAATTTGAACTAATTTGTACAAGGGGTCAGAATTATGTTGTTGATAACACTACGATAATAAAACCAACAATAAACATAAGCACCATCAACACAAGTGACACATGATGAACAATGAACACAAATGTGAAACCTTATCCATTCATAGTGCAATGATGCTGTCACTGCTTAATCATTTTAATATATGACCATTTTCACCTGATGTCGATATGCATGCAATTCCAATACAAGATCTGTCTCCTGTTTGGCCAACGTTCTCACTGTCAACAGTTTGTTGATAATAGTGATAAAAAGAAGTGCAGGTAATATGTCAATTTTCATACAAGGCGTCATGTTTTTATAGGAAAAGCATATCAAACGTCATGTTTGCTAATAAAGATACGCAAGACCGGAAAGGCAATTTTATTCAATACTTGAAATAGTTTTTCAAAGATGAAGTAACACTGACAAAAAAGTAAATACTTTTTCAAAGTTGAATCAAGAATGCAGTACTTTGAATGGTCTCAAGTTTGTGTTAAGATAGTCATTTCCATGTTATACACCACCTGCAAGCAAGCGTTTGTAAATTAAAACACCCAAGCAAACTATTGGCTCCCTGAAATCAACAATTCTACAATTACATTTGCATTTTTATGTTAGACAACAACTTAAAAACTGTTCTTATCTAAGTTTGAAGGGAATCACAAGATCCGTTGGATTCCTCAGTTAAACGCTGCAATTTTTTACAGGCATCTTTAGAGAAATGGCAGATTTTTACGGGTTACTAACGATAAAAAACACCTAGATATGTACCAACGAGGAGGGTTAACAATCACTATCACCTCGGTTTAGCGAGCGCAGTTGGAGCAAATCAACAAACACCTTCTGTGCTGAATCGAGCGGCTGGAATTCAAGAGACTTTCACACAATTTACAGCTGCCAATATAACAACGTCTAGGTGATCATCACTCAAGAATAGCAGCAGAAAAAGAACATGCAAATAATTTTTAGTAGCGTACAACATGGAATTCTGAAATAAACGAAGAGTATGAGAAAAGATTAGCAGAGCACCTCCTTCCACATAAAAGAGATGGATTGTTCGCAGATGGAAACGGCAGCAGAAGAAAAATTTAAAATTTGACCTCCGAGAATGATGGCGGAGACTGATTCGAGACCAGGACGGGGAAATCTGGCAATGCAAACGGCTAACACAGTGCGAAATAATTACAAAATATTACGTAAATCCAATCCAACGAGTCTCAAATCATCCACCGTGCCTCTTTTAACTACACACGCAGCACTGTGCCTCTGATTGATTGAAACAATGAGGACCGCCAATTAAACCTTCGGTATTGTTTGGGTGGATCTTGAACAGTGAGTCGATAAGGTCGTCCCTGAGTGGGCCACGTGCCGGGCCTGTCCGGTCCGGGTCGCCGCGGTCCTACTTCGCTCCGCTACGAAAAGAGGAGCGACGGAAGATTCCCGGGAATATTCTACTCAGCGTTATCCCCTCCGTGATTTCGGTGCCCATTAAGATCGACTCCGCTCTCTGCTTCTCTCCATCCTCTGCCGATGTTTCAAACTTGTTTCTTTGACGCATTCCGTCGAACAGGCGATGGGCAGTGATCGAATGGAGAGGAGGCTTGAGGAGGCTTTCCAGATCCATGGCAAGGACAAGAAGGGCCGCAAGATCCTCCGCATCGTCGGCAAGTTCTTCCCGGGTGCGTTCCTTTTATCTGCGTTAGCTGGTTAGTTTTCCTTTGCTCGATCGGATCGGCTGATTTGGGGATCGGAGTGTGGGCCAGCGAAGGAGTTGATTGCGGGCGGAGGCGAGGCAGCGCTACGGAGCTTCCTGGAAAGGCGGGTGTTCCCGGAGCTGCAGGGCGGGACTACGGGGTTCGTGGTGGTCTACATGCACACCGGAGTGGAGAGGTCGGAGAACTTCCCCGGAGTGGCGGCGCTGCGGTCGGCGTACGAGTCGCTCCCGGCGGCCGTCCGCCACGGGATCTGCGCCGTCTACTTCCTCCACCCGGGGCTGCAGGCCCGCCTCTTCTTCGCCACCTTCGGCCGCTTCGTCTTCAGCGCCGGGTGAGTTTCTCGCCGTTCGATCTCATGCCCCTGCTATCGTGCGCCGAGCGTGTCTCGGACCCACATTCTGTGCAATTCGGTCCCATCTTGCCGTTTCTCCAAACGGAAAAAAAGGAGGAAGAATCGCTGACGTGGTCCGGGGGCAGGTTCCGGCGCATGTTAGCAAATACCGGCGCACGTTATGTCACTGGCAGACTGGCGTCCGTTTGACCGTTTGAGGAATCAGTCGTCTGCGCCTCGATGATTGCACTTCTTTTTTTTTTAAAAAAAAAATAATCGTAGACCACGTCGTTAAATCTTCTTCACGGTAAAAAAAAAAAAACTTTATTTACAGTCAATTACGTCGGGCAGCAAGTCGATCAATGCCTTCTCTTGTTCTTAGTCTTACAATAATTCGAGATGAATGATGTTGCCTGCTGATTTATGGCCTTTTAATATTGGGCGGCGATGGGTGGAACAGGCTGTACGCGAAGTTGAAGTACGTGAATCGGCTGGAGTTCCTGTGGGAGCACATGCGGCGAGGGGAGGTCGAGGTGCCGGAGTTCGTCCTGGACCACGACGAGCAGCTCGAGCGCCGCCCGCTCATGGACTACTGCCTGGTGGAGAGCGACCGCCACCACCGCAGCTTCGACGCCCCCGCCATGGACTCCGCCGCCCTGCATTCCCTCCGCTGCATCTACTAGCAGCCGTGCCGTCGCCTTCGGTGTCCTTACGTCTCTCTCCCCCCTTCTCTTTTTAAATAGTGGATCAATGTATATTATCTTTGTGGTAAGTTCACTGTAATGAAGAGTTAACCAACGGTCGAGTTGGTTGGTTTTGTTAGATTGGCGACGGCCTTGCAGGGCCCAACTGGCCTGGTAGATAAGGCCTGCACTCGTGGCCCTTCTTTAAACAGATCAAAGCTAGTCGATCCAATTATGATCTGACCCGATTGGTCTAGTGGGCTTTGTCCAAATAAATTGATTTGAAAAACAACTTAACATAGTCAATTAGTTTTTTTTAAATGTGCCAACTAATTTAGTGGGATAAGGATCTTAAAATGTTGAGTTCTTCTTCCTCCAATTACGAGTCTTTGATGACTCTGTTGATAAAATATCTTTGCTAAATAAAGTCAACCAGTGTTTTAATAAACAATATCACTATTTTGGAATTAGTTCTTTGAAAAAAAAAGTAAAAAAAAAATAAAAGGCAAACGACCTGATTTGTGGTGTTAGGTTTTGCTTTAAATAAATTAATCATCTATCAACTAGTTAATTAACAAGATAATTTAAAGATCAAATCTCCCCACCAGCTTCGATGGAATCGATGCGTCGGCAAATGCCAAGCTGTTAATTTCACAGAGGAGAACAAGGACACGGAAGAGGAGGAGAAGACGACGACTGGGTGGGCACGCAGAGCGATCTCTTCGTGTACGCCTCGCGCTCGTGGTCCGCTCGATATAATATTCGGTTCTCTTTGCTCGATTCCAGACCGTTGACGTCGGGCGGGTGCGCAGTCGAGCAATCAAAGAAAGGGGGGAATATTGAAAACCAACGATGCTCGTAGAGTGGCGTTTCTCTCCAAAATTGGATCTCTGAGTTAATTGAAAAAGAGAGGAGGAAAAGGAGGGCTTTGAGAATCGAATCCTTCATCGCTTTAGATCGCCTTGGGCTGTCATCGACAGCGGTCCTTCGGCCTGGACAAGGCGTTCTTGATGAGTATAAATGAGTGAGACGAATCGACGGGCAGAGCACAAGCCGGTGTGAACATCTTCGCATATTTGCCTAGGTTGGTTCGCTTCTCGCCGTTGCGCTACAAAAGGTTCAACTTTTCGTTCCTTTTTAGGTGAATTTTTTACATCTTTGGTAAAATGAAGTGCCGTTCTGAGCTCGATTGCAGGGATGATTGTGCTGATTAGATATCTGGGGATCAATATGACATAATTGGGTGCCTATTTAGTTCTGAAACTAGATGCCAAATAACTCTGTTGCTAAACAGAGAAATGACAAATTGTAATCGGATTGATTGCTAGGACCACATCGAGTTCTCTTGTTGCTTTAACATTGTTCCATTTGATATTTGGTACTATTGATATTCTTTTTAAGCTTTACATCGAGCTTACTTCGACATTGTTCCAAATTATTGGTGCTGCAGGGATTACCCCTTCAAGTTTGCTAAATTGAAGTTGCTGTGTAGTCTCACACAAAAAGTCTAGCTATCAAATATGGGTTACCATCACACTGTATGTTCTAAACCTTTGCATTCTCTTTGGAGCCTTTGTTTTGAGTGTTCCCTTGGTTTGTGATCCCTTGGAAGTGATCTAGACATTTCGTGTTGACATTCTTATTTAAGGAATATTTTGCATATGCAGGTGGTTGATGACGCAAAAGAAGGTTCACATGGTAAGTGGACATTGTAATGTTCCATCATTTTCATGTTATGCTTTCTGAGTTATCAGTTTAGAAGTAGAATGTCTTGTGGCGGGTATGTCAAAACTAAAATAAACTTATATTGACTGACAATTGTCAATCAAAACTATAAACGAACTTCTTCATTATCACCTTTTTAGGAATAGAATAAGTCATGCCAAATCACCTTTTGCTTCGATTCTTCCAGCTATGAGTTGTCGGCCAGTATTCCTTTTGTACTTTTTCCTCGTCACTCAACCAAATGACACGTGCACCCAACTGGGCGATGCTTTCATATTTTTCTCATCCACAATGATATTTGTTGATTTTGAAAATTTCTTAAGATCTCATAACCGTGAAACTTAGACTATACCATCTTCTCCTGTTAAGATAAGGTGTTCAACCTGCTGGTTCTACGTTTATTCACTTAAGATGCCATAGGTGCAGGGTTGTTCATGGGAAAAAGATGATTGTCACACTTTTTTTTTTTGGGTTATTATAGTTTTCTTCTAAGTTAAATGAACCAAAATATGTAATCAAGAAAATTCTAGCTACAGAAACAAGTGTCTTCTTAAAACCTTTTGCAGTGTGTCAGTGTCCTATATTTTGTGTTATTGTGTAAATAGTTTCAGAATTGCGTATTTCTATTATATATTCTCATAAACTCCCAAGTTCTTATCAGTGATTCTGGATTTTTAAACTTGTAGTTCTTCACAGAAAAATCAGTCTTTTTAATGAATAATTCTTTCTAGAGCTTATATCTGACAATCTATTTTTCATCTTTCAGGTGGAGCAATACGAAATGGAAGAGAAATTCTTTTTCAGGTAATTGATTGCAGTTCTACCATTTTCATACTATTGTCTGAAGTAACGCAAGGAATTCTGGGAAGCTGTTACTCTTGTATCTTGTTCTCGGATTACAGTAATCAATGGAAAATTTAGTCATCCTTATGTCAAATATGTAATTTTGATTTATTGCCGAACAGACTCCCTCGACGGAGTGGATGCTTTTGGTTATATTTCACTGATGATTTAATAACACATCAGAAACATGAATTCTATACAAACATCTTTACGCATCTTGAACTTTTGTTGATCCACCTCTTTCATGAAATTGAAAATCATTCGAATGAGATTAATAAGAAGATAGCAATTAAAATGTCAGATTTTCAATTTAATACAAATAGTATATGGATGCTATGCTTTTATATATTTTCTAATATTCGCAACAACTGAAGTTCATGCTTAACAAATATAAGTTTTTATAGGCATTCAATTGGGAATCACACAAACATGATTGGTGGCATAATTTAGAGAAGAAAGTTGGAGATATTGCTAAATCTGGCTTTACATCAGCCTGGCTGCCCCCTGCAACCAATTCATTATCTCCGGAAGGTAAGCAAAGTTAGACTATCACTTCGTTTTTAATGTTGGTTCATGCTTGTGGATAAATATGGTGCCTTCATTTTACAGGTTATCTACCACAAAATCTGTATTGCCTTGACTCTTCTTATGGTTCCTCCCATCTCCTAAAAACGTTACTGCAAAAAATGCAACAGAACAAAGTTAGAGCAATGGCTGATATAGTTATTAACCATCGAGTTGGCACTACCAAAGGACATGGGGGAGCATACAATCGTTATGATGGCATTCCTTTAGCCTGGGATGAACATGCTGTAACTTCATGTTCTGGAGGACTGGTAAATCATCCATCTGATAGAATATATCTTAACATATTTCTAGTTCATAGATGTTCGGAGAGATGTAATTATATTTATGTGAACTTATAATCTTGGTGCATAATTAACTACTTTGTGTCTAACTCACCGTACTACTAAATGACAATACTTATCTTGTGTGCTCATTAATCTATGCTAGAAGATTATTATTATTATACTACGTAATCAAACTCTTCTAACAGAAAATTTGACACTCTTATCACATGTTACAATTATGTTATTCTTAGATTTGGATTTGCTTCTGTTTCTTGCAAGAATTGTATTGGTGTTTTTCATGCTTCCGACTGTGAAACCATTTGTCCTTGTAGCTGTTGGAGCCACTGGTGTAGTGGTTGTTCTCTTGTTTCTTTTTTAATAAGCACTTCTCTGATTTAACTTTCCTGGTATGCAAATGTTTTCTTGTTGGCATTATCATCTGTTCAACTCATAAAGTACTCCAATGATTTAAGCTCCATTTTTCTCTTGTTGCATCCATGTGATATTTGTAGGGTTCCAGAAGTTACGGTGAAAACTTGCATGGAGTCCCTAACATTGATCATAGCCAAGCTTTTGTAAGAAAAGACATAGTTGGTTGGTTGAAATGGCTTCGCAAATCTATCGGTTTTCAGGATTTCCGTTTTGATTTTGCAAAAGGGTATGCCAATGTCCCTTTTCAGTTTTTGTTGTATAAAATCTGTGTTACCTGACAAATATAGGCTACTTTTGAAATTTGTAGATACGATCCAAAATTTGTGAAGGAATATGTTGAGGAGTCAAAGCCTGTGTTTTCTGTAGGAGAATACTGGGATAGTTGCAATTACGCACCCCCTAATTATCGCTTGGATCACAACCAAGGTATGGTCCTCATAATATCCCTTTCACTTTAAGTTTCAGCCTTAAACATTTACCTCATGAATTAAGAAAATAATGAGCAGTAATTGTCTCTTAAAGGGTGCAGTACTGGTTTATGATTAAATTCTCGATACACCTAAATCTGTTATACATAAGAAAAATACCTAAAAATAGTGATTTTCAGCATGGTCAGCCAATGGTCATTAGTATGAGCTTGGGTTGGAGTGGCACAAAAATGTTTAATGGTAAGCTAGGAAAGGAAAAACGTTGTTGAAGTGTTTCCTTGACTTGCATACAATCAAATGAGCTCATTTCCAAATTATAGTTTTGGCAAATAAGGTACAGGTATTGTTGTTTCAAGATATCATTTAAACAATTAATATTAGTAAACCTTCAAAAGAGAAAAAAGACCCTTAGGCAGGACATCAAGTTGAGACTTTTGCGACTTACTAAGAGTGCCTCTCCTGATGATACTATTCATCATATTCTTTTATCACACTCATCATCATGACAGAGAAGTGATCTGCATGAAGCAAAACTAAGAAACTGTCATTGTTGGCATAAGTCAGCTCATCAGGAACATGAAGTTATGCATCACTATTTTTTATTTTAAGTGTTACTTCAGTTATAGATATTTGATTTAATTCTCAGAGGTTGGTGCCTTGTTAAATTCACAGACAGTCACAGACAAAGGATTATTAACTGGATGGATAAAACAGGACAACATTGTGCTGCCTTCGATTTCACAACAAAGGGCATCTTACAGGTGCATTCTGTAACTGGTTATTTTTTTTTCTTATGTCATATTTATTCTTTTTTATCAGATAAAACCTTTTACTAAAAGCATTCATAAAACAGGAAGCTGTTAAGGGCGAACTATGGCGTTTGCGTGATCCTCAAGGGAAAGCACCTGGTGTGCTTGGGTGGTGGCCTTCACGCGCAGTAACATTCATTGAGAACCATGACACAGGATCAACTCAGGTATCTGTTATGCCATCTATCTACAAATACTCAAAGGGAGTACTTTCTATGTTACTCTTCTAGTGCGACTCCTTTGTCTTTGTTTTTTCTAGAAGCACTGAACGAGATGTTGTACTTTTTCAGGGGCATTGGCCTTTCCCATCTGGTCATGTTATGGAGGTACTACATATCTGCACCAGACATTTTCAATTAAGAGCACCAATTTTCTTCGTTAGATATCGTATCGTAATTTCACTATTTGATTATGAAAGTAATGAATGATAATCACTATGGGTACATGTTCTTCTGTAGTAAGAAAAGAAAGCTAAAATATTATTTGACAAAACTTCAATGAAATTTAAAGCTATATACATTTGTGACAAACAACAACTTAAATAGCCTCAATAAGCAAGAAAAATTAAAATGAGTGTTTACTAGAGTTTTCGGTAAACATTTTTAAGTTGGTGGAGATGAAGATATTCCTCTAATCAAAGAAGGTTTCATCCAGTCACTTGCATTTGCTGGTTGATATATGTAACATGTATCATTTTTTGAGCTATTGCTGAAAATTATTGAAAGACCATGCCTTTAATTATCATTTCGTGTTATATGATCTTGAATTTTCACAGTTCTTAATCTTGGCTCGGTTTTCAGGGATACACTTATATACTCACCCATCCTGGAATACCAACAGTTTTCTACGACCACTTCTATGATTGGGGCAACTCTACCCATGACCAGATTGTGAAACTGGTATGTGTACCTTCATATCATTGTCCAATCTAGCTTCAAGCCCTCGTCTTCAAGATTCTTAAAAACTCGCAGATGGACATACGCTGTCGTCAAGATATCCACAGTCGCTCGAAACTTAGGATCTTGGAGGCTCGCTCTGACCTTTATGCAGCAATTATCGACGAGAAAGTCTGCATGAAGATCGGAGATGGCTCATGGTGTCCAAACGGGAAGGAATGGAAACTCGCTACCAGTGGCAACAGATATGCTGTGTGGCACAAGTAGATCAAACTCCAGTCAGCCAGAAGTTCAATCCTATTGCTATCCATATATACACTTTAGAGACAAACATCAAATTTCCCGACTATATTTTTGCGATAAAGGGTCCTTGTTCCCTCAACAATAAGCAATCCATTACTGTCGATCGTTTAACGATCTAGCCTCCTCGCTTGTTTATTCATACACACGGCGTGCTATTTGTTAATAAAATGTTATCAAGAATGATGTGGTCAACCGTCTGTGGTTTTGTGTTCTCTAAGTCAGAAACAAAAACGTGAAGGGTTGACGTCAGTTCAAAGAAAAACTTCTCTGGAATGGATCGTCTGTCACGCAAGAAAAGTGGTTGTGCCAGTTATTTTACAGAACATAAAGAAAAACAAGATGCTACTCAACAGAATCCTTAGTGGTTCAGCACCATGTATTTTACTGCACCTCCTCTCCTTCTATATCTCCACCAAAGGGGACGACGACCTTTGAAGACACAGACATGGCTTCTCATTCCATCTTCTTCTTGTTTCTTCTCTTCCTTCTGTCCACCTCTGCCACGGCCCTTCATTCTCGAGCTAGCTACTCGTCGTCCTTAGCCGATCTCTCTGGTTTGTCACTGCAGCCTCTGATTCTTTCAAGAAAGAATTTGCATTTAATTTTCATGGTTCTTGTAGCCGGAGCATGTGGATACGGCCCCATGGCGTCGGGCTTCAGTGGCAGCTGCTACGCTGCTGCTGCAAGCTCTGCTCTTTACAGAGGCAGCGTTGCCTGTGGAGCATGCTTCCAGGTTAGCCTTCTCTTTTCCTTCCTGTAAAAGCCTCCTATGCTCCTGCTTACCCTTCTTATTCGACAGGTGAGATGCATGAACATGAAGATTTGCAGGAGTGACGGTGTTAAGGTGATCCTCACCGATCTGCATCGCCAGAATGACACGGAGTGGGTCGTCGGTCGGCCTGCTTATTCGGCCATGGCGCGGCCGGGGATGGCCAAGGAGCTGAGGGGACTCGGCGTTGTGGATGTGGAATACGAGAGGTAATCATGGATTCGAGAACTTGTGTCGTGTTCTCTCTTGTTGTGCCAATTCCAGCAACTGATCCATTCCTTGTGAATAAGCAGAATTCCATGCGATTACAGCGACAGGAATTTGTCCGTCAGAGTCGAAGAGAAGAGCAGAAGGCCTGACCGTTTGGTTTTTAAATTCTTGTATCAAGGGGGCCAGACCGACATTGTGGCAGTGGAGGTAGCAAAGGTGACAAAAAAAAACACAACTACTAATGGAAGGGCTTTCATAGTATATCACTTAGAGGCCTTAACAACAATCGTATGATCCAGCTAGCTTCGATCGAATCTCGATTCAAAAGGGGCGTGATTTACGCGATTTCCTTATTAAACCACCCATTCCCGCTTCATTTTGAAATCTTTTTGGTGTCTTGATCGACAGGTTGGGTCGTCAAATTGGCAATTCATGAGCCGGGTCAATGGACCGGTTTGGCGCACGGACCGGGCACCGGCAGGGCCACTGCAGGTTAGACTCGTGGTCACGGGCGGTTACGGTGGGAAGTGGGTTTGGTCACAGAAGGAGGTCTTGCCGGCCGACTGGAGGACTGGTTTGGTTTATGATTTGGGGGTTCGGATTACTGACACTGCTAAGGAGGCGAGCTCAAGCTCCTAGTCTTAGACCAACAAATGCTAACTTAATGGAAAGTTCCGTCGTGTGTATAGAAATGTTCAGAACCCTAATTCAAGGGGTTTGGTAGACTTAAGGAAGCCATGCATTTTAGTCAGTGATGAGATAAGATGATCACCTAATGTTTCTTAACGGAATCATTAAATATAAGAAAAGCATCAATCAGCAATGATCGAGAGCAGTGGCCAACTTTTGGCCGTCTGCTTGATTTGATCGAGATATGTTAACAACTCCACGAGCAATGGACGCTCTTTCCGGTGGAGATTTGACTTGAAGACTGGTTTCGTAAATTTTACGCATTTGGTTATCCATGTCCAATACAGTGTAACTTACAGCTTTATCCTGGTCAATTACCATTCCTGTCTGAGAAATAAAAAGGGTCGGCGAATTCAAGCCGGCCAAGGCACGATGCCTCACTGTGAAGCTACGGCCAAGTACGATGACACCAGTAGGAAACGACTGCGGCGCTAATAGTAGTAGCGTACGGCGACGGTGTGGTGGCATTGACGTGGATGACAATGGTAGTTGTTGCGGTAAATCGTAAGGAGAGGACACGTGGGCAAGGGGTGGCACATTGGTCATTTTCTTATTTTAGGGCTCCCAGATCGAGCTCCTCGTCCGGCTCACCTTTATCTACTCTTTTGAGTCACAACGACTCGATTAGTATCATGATTAGTTCACCGGTTTACCTGAGGGTGCTCTTGGGTTAGGGTATGTATTTCATAGTTATTCTCTACTGCATTTTATTACTCTATTATTTATCCTGTTTCTTACTGTGTATTTTTGGGACCTACTTCAAGCATCGAAGTTCTAAGATCAGAGTAGCCCGATTGCTACTTATAGGTAGCATGAATCGGAGACCTTCAGAAGATTTGGTCAATCCAGAGGATAGCTCATCTCCTTACTTTTGGTCCTTGGATTGTGATGACTCAGTTAATATCCCAACTCTCTATATATATATATATATCCAAGTCACATTACTGATAGTTTTATTTTTCTAAATTCCAGACAAGATCAATGGCGATGAAGAGGAAGAAGAAAACATAAGAAAAAGGGGAAAAAAGAGGTATTATTTGTCTGAGTTTTAATTCGATAAAAACAATCAAAAAATGTTAGAATTAATAATTATGTCTATTTTAATATTGATAACCACCAGTTGCCATTTGATGCATTGTCCGAAAGAAGGGCTTTAGCGCAACAAATAAGAAGAACAGTTGATCGGGACAACTATGTTGAATTGGAATTACTACATTTTTGCCCCTTGTATAGTTGAGAGACAAGCTTTCCCCACCTGCTGCGACATATAAAGTGTCTCCACCCAAGCTGCCATGGGTACTGATCAAATAGTCAAAGTTGTTGGAGATGTGAGGTTACTCTTGTTGGAGTAAATGGTGTGATACTAAATTTTGATGTATGAATAAAGATTTAAATTAGGTTATTATTGTATTTGATGTATACTTGTGAGTGTGTAGGATATAGGTACAATCTTGGTAAAGGAGAAAAGTCCAAGTAGAATCTTAGCGGTGTAAGTCCAAAGGGGAGCCTTGGCGGTATAAGCCTAAGTGTGACTTGGAAAAGGAAGATCTGACAACAAGGACCGAGGCCGATGGAAGCTCTTGAAGG